>OY740766.1:12082166-12224706 GCA_963513935.1 Aphrophora alni | reverse complement strand
GAGTGGATAGTTGTGAGAGTTGATTGAAATATTGTAAGCTTTACAACTTTAAAAAATGTTTTATTCTGGTTTATTTTTATTACCAATGTTCAACATTTAGATGTTTGATATAAATTAATCATGTTAAACAATTAAAGACATGTATAATTTCTATTTAAACTGATGTTAATTTAAAAAATTTTGAACTCGGATTAACCAACTAGATAATTTAATAATCAAATAAAAGAAAACACTCTATTTGTACGTTTAAATCAAGTCGTGATTTTCAGTTGTTAATGTACACAAATCACCTTGACTCTGAATTAGTTTAAAGTACATTTTTGGTCTTAAAGTCACTATTAGGATATAATATTTAGTAATATGAGAAACTCTAAATTGGTTAATGGGCAGTAATCATTGCCTCGCGGAACACTGCCCACTAATTTTAATACAAGAAACGTGTCATGTTTACGTGTAGTTGTATTAATGTTTTAACGAACTCTATCGAGAGATTATTGAAGATGGAGTTTCGATTCTGAAAAGCGTCTAAGACAAAAGAAGTCACTAGACGGAACAAAACATGGTAATAGTTTCTCATATTACTAAATATTATACTGAATTAGTCAATTATAAAGCCGAGGTTTGTATTAGAACCCCAGTGAATACCTCGCCAGTGTTGCCCTTCTTTACTACACATTACTTCCTCGTCAACACATTTTATGCTAAATCTGATCTACTTTGTAATTTCATTATTACCAAAAGTTGTATATATGAGTAAAATCATATAATTTAATGCTAACAAAAACAGTATTAAATAAACTCATTCTGTAACTTGATTTTATAATTTTTAACCTGTTTTGCATTTCTCCGCAATTTCAATGAATTGAAGCTTTACAAAATAAACAAGTTGGCAACAGCGTGTGTTAAATTGCGAGAGAGAGAAGGGGGGGTTTTGCGTATTCGTAAATGATCGTGTAACGTCGGGTTTTAACTGCACTTCAGTAATGCGACCTTTTCAAAAGTTACAATTTAAAACAAGTAATTGAATTTCTACACTGGATTTACAAGTTTGCTCTTTTACTTTCAACCATTTGAGTATTATTAAATGTCTAATTACAGTTTGTGTTGAACATGAGGGAATTGAAAACAAGTTAAACATCAGTGTAAAGTGAATTATTGCAGATGAACATCATTGTATTCAATTTTGGAAATATGTTTTATATTTTTTATGTATAATTTTATGCTAATTGATTATTCGTTGTCTTTATTTTCCTTATTTATGTCAATTTTATTGATAGAAATAAGAGAAATAAATACAAATGTCTGTTAATTTTACAAAATAACAATACATGTTATATTCGACATGGAAGATATATGTAAATAGTAGATAGATTTGACTTGTTTTCCTTTTCTTGCTATCCATGGAAACTGGCCGGCATCTTCTCACTCCCGTTATTCCCAAGTCCTCTTTTACATCTTTTAACCATCTCAGATCTAGTATTCCTCTAAGCCCTTTCCTCTTCGTTTCTCTTAGATATGTCTCTTTGACGTACAAAAATTACTCATTCTCTCTGCTTGGCCTATCTATCTGATTGTACGTTTAATGTTTTACACAAATTAATATTTGTCATAAAATGGCAATTTAAATTGAATTGAATTGAAGGTTCACTCACTGTGAAATAATTATGCGTAACAAATTGTTAAGGGGCTAAGTATACGTCAACCGCACAGGTAAAGCGTCTCTATTGTAGGGCGGTCTTTTATAGAGAAATAAAATGGTTGTAGAATCTGTGTATCTGTGTGAGTCAGAGAGAAGATATTAGAATGGTAAGGTGGTGAGAGAGAGAGAGAGAGAGAGAGAGAGAGAGAGAGAGAGAGAGAGAGAGAGAGAGAGAGAGAGAGAGAGAGAGAGAGAGAGAGAGAGAGAGAGAGAGAGAGAGAGAGAGAGAGAGAGAGAGAGAGAGAGAGAGAGATTGAGACAGTCAGTGAGAGAGAGAAGGAAACAGTTAGAGAGAGAACGAATACGGTCATTGAGGGAGTCATTGAAACTAAGTAGAACGGATAGAGAATGAAAAATTAGATAGAGAGATCGATTTTAAGGAGAGATGATAAGAAATTGAGATAAAAAAGCGAGAGAGACTGAGAAAGATACATTGAAGGAGATAGGTTATGAAAGTGAGAGAGTGAAAAATAGACTAAGAAAGGGGATGTAACACTAAGAACGTTATGAGAGGAAAAGACATAAATTACCGGTAGTAGGGAAGGCAAGAATTAGGGAGAAAGAGACATGGAGAGCGAGAGAGAGAGAGAGAGAGAGAGAGAGAGAGAGAGAGAGAGAGAGAGAGAGAGAGAGAGAGAAATTAACTCTACCTCAGAAAGAAACACTATATTTGTATCAATCTCTCCACATTACTCTTTGTGAACAAAATAAATCTAACCGAGAGAGACAGAAAGATTTGAAGAGATTATGGAAATGTGAAAATTAAATCTACTCTCCTCAAGTACGATTTTTATCCCCCTCCCAAACCATTAAACCTTAAAAAAGAGAGAGAGATGAGAGAGAGAGAGTGTGGGGGAGAGAGATAGTCCAGAGTGGGGGTTGTATATGTGAATTTCAAACAATGTTTTTCCACCGAATTACTTCCACTACAAGTACTTTATGCTGAACATTGTATTAAATGCTGATTAAGTGCCTAAAATATCGTAGACAATGAAATTATGCTGTCATTTGGAAAGTATTTATTGAAGTTAATGAAAATGCAAACACCAATTATCACTGGAAATGTCGCATAATTCTTTTAAAAAAATCTAACCCATGTCAATAGATACTGAATATGCATAAAGTTATTTGATTTGTCGTTCTGGGGAATGCAAAACATTTTAAAACTTACAATAAAGAAGGTGACAGATGTTAATGGATGCATATTGAAGCAGCAAGTAGCGTCATATGTACACTATGACACTGTGACGCAGGATTACATGTGTCATTTACCTATATAAAGGCTGCTAATAAACTGATTTACCCTCTTTGTTGTTAACTTTTAAACAGTCACTTACTTTGCTTTTCAAAATTTACTAACACGACATATTGTAATAAATATACACTCTTTATATTATCAGTACACATGGCTAAGCGAACACTTGTGAATTGCTAGCGAACTGGTGCTATCCATGTAATATTCAAATTTATAGAATAGACAAAAAATAAACTGTCCAATAATATGGCATAATCTTTCACACTCACTCATCTCCAAAACCAAATAACAAATCGGCACAATAAATGCAATTTCCGTAAATATTTATATATTTAAACAACTGCATAAATTTGCTTCGCTTATGCCATAAACTTCAAGTTTTTTAATGACGGAGTCACTTTAAAATAGAGATTTTTTAATCTTGTAAATTTATGTGTTATTAATAATTGAGTACGTATTATTAAATGTCCAATTATAGTTTTTGTTGAATACGAGTGTATTGAAAACAAGTTAAACATCAGTGTGAAGTAAATATTGCATTTAAAGAACTTAGGGTTCAATTTGTTTTTATGTTTAGAATTTTATGTTATTTATTTAAATTAAAATTATATATATTTTAACTTCTTTATAATCTGTCGTTTTATTTACAACTAAAAACCAGCAAGTTTTTTCATTATCCTGATTGGTTCATTTTTAAACTTAAATAACACCTCTGAAACAAAATAATGGAATCGTGCAATTCAAAGTTAAACCACATTATAAGTAAAAGAAAACTAACGCTCCTTTTAAGAAGTTACAACCTTTATACATCCAGCTAAATCTTGGATTTAAGATGATTGTTATATTTATTACACCGCATAAGAAAATTACTCGGTTCTTATCTATGTCATTTGATTAGTGCTTATTAAAACATTTATAGTTAAATAAGCAATAGTTTAAAAAATTGTATGTATTAATATTTTATTCTTTAAGATAAACAGTTGTAAAAACATTAAAAGTTGAGATATTTTAATCGTAGCTTTGTAACATTTCACTAACCCGATTATAGCTAACAGGTAACAAGAATTATTTTTAAATGCTTTTCAATTATTATATGATGCGCGAAATTTTGAATTGAAAGGTTTTGCTTACTTTTTCTTATCTTTGATGTTATAACGTCCTGTACAATTTTACAATAAAGCGTTAAAATATTGTATTTATGTTTGGGAGTTGTTTTGGTTAAGATGTCTAAATGAAGTTAAAAATGCCTCAAGTAAAGGCTAGATATATGTATCTTCGTGTCTATTTCTTGTTGAGACAAACACAGAGAGTGTACTTATACGGAGTATAAAGAATATTTTTCCACTAATTACTTCCACTTCAAGTACTTCATGCTCAACATTCTATTAAATGCTGATTAACTGCCTGACATGACATAAGCAATGATATTATGTCGTCATTTATAAAATATTTATTGAAGTTCATCTAAACGGATACACTAATTAGTACTGACAGTGTCGCATAAAATTCTTTACAAAAACGAAACCATAACTTTACATTTCACAGAATATAAATAAATAATTTAAGGTTATTACATTTCCTGCTCTGATGAATTAAAACATTTCTACATGAACAAGTAAAGGCTGCGACAGATGTTAATGTGTGCATATTGAAGCAGTGTCAGGTGTACTCTATGACACTGTGATGCAGAACTGCATGTGTCATTAACATATACAAGAGCTACTGATTTACCCTTTTTGTTGTTAACTTTTAAACAGGCACATACTCTGATTTCAAAATTACTTGACAGAGGAAATTGTATAACTAAGCTCGTAAACTTTTTACAATTTCACGGTTAATTAAGCTATGTTGGCAGTTTCCCTTGAGTACACACTTGCTTTGCTAGCAAAGTAATTATGTCTTTAATATTCCTTAATGTTAGGTACAAATTTGTTGAATAGTGCGATATGTGTATCATTTCTGAAGCCATATCAGATTCGAGACTGAGAGATATGAATTTTACTTAAAGACCAAATAAATCTTTGTCCTTCTGACTGTTAACTAATTTTTTTTTTAATATCTCCTGATATGTCTATATTTCTTTAAATCGCAATGCAAACTCAGGATGTGTACAAAGCTTATTAATCTGAGACATTTCATTGCTAGTGTCAATCCAAGTCCATTTTTCTTTTCCAAAAGAACATCTACTCCAGCAACTTTGTTTTCCCTGGAAACTGGAAAATGTAATTCGTTAACTTCTCTGCTGATATTATCGTCTCTCCTTATATGTATATGCTCTATCGACCTGTGTTTATTTGTTTTGTTAGTTATTTTATTACTATATTTTAAGACACAATTTGTCTCCCCTACCAGGCTTCGGTTTTTATTTTAATTCGTCTACCTTGCAAAGTGTCATAATAATAAACTATAAATTAGTCTTATATTATTTACATCAAAAAATGATGTTATAAAATTTATCCCGTAATTAGATTTACATTACGTTCAATACTCTACAGCGCATTATTGATGTTTAATATGTTCTGTAGTTATTATTCATTTTAATAACACTCGTAGTATTTTTAATTTGTTTAACACTCGTTTATAAAAAAATTCTCTCATACTCTTATATTTCTTAGTGAAAAATTTTCACTTCTTTTAGGTTTGTCTCATAAATCAAATATAGTTTGGTTATTTAATGCTGTTAGGTCTACTTTATAACCATAAATAACAATTATAAATCCAAACTAGGAAATCCCGTAATTCAAAAGTTAAACCATATTACAAATTCAATTCAATTAATTTTTTTTTCTACACGGAATTTATACGTTTGCTCTTTTATTATTAAACATTGAGTATAATAAATGTCCAATTACAGTTTGTGTTGAATACGAGTGCATTGAAAACAAGTTAAACATCGGCGTGAAATAAATTTTGCACTTAAAGAACTTAGGGTTGAATTTGTTTTTATGTTTGGAATTGTATGTTATTTATTTAAATTAAAATAATATATATTTTAACTTCTTTATAATCTGTTGTTTAATTTACAATTAAAAACCCGCAAATATCTTCATTATCCTGATTGGTTCATTTTTAAACTTAAATAACACTTCTGAAACAAAAGAATGGAATCGTGTAATTCAAAGTTAAACCACATTATAAGTAAAAGAAAACTAACGCTCCTTTTAAGAAGTTACAACCTTTTTACACCCAGCTGATGCAAAAGTAACTTTCTTTTTAATTCACTGATCAAAGAAATTATTTAACTTTAAAAGTTATTCATGTTTAATCTTTTTTGGAAATTAGGTTCGTAGTGTTTATAAAGGGAAAGTGCATCAATATGATCAGGTCGTATCTAATATACATATACAATCCCTTGTGCCACTCACTCATCCATGTATACACGTTCTAACTTACTTCTAAATGAGTAGATTTCAGGCTCTAACCGATGGTAAAATTCCAAAAAACATAAAATGTTTAATTTTTAATCCCGAAAAAAAAAATAGAAAATGTGAACGCAACAACACTACGTTGTGTGAATACCTTTTATGGAGGTCTATTATAGCTAAACAGAAAGACCTATCAAAATCAGTTTGGATCAGCAACTACAGATTTGGCGAGATCTTTAAGTTTGCTTTTCCTATTCCGTCGGTTATACCTTTTGGAACTAGATTTTTTAATTTAGGTAAATTTTGTACATTTACTACAATCTATTTATTTCTTGACATGCTTATTATGCTAAAACCATCAAATCAAAACCATCGAATAAGCATCTTTATACTGGCATTGGATGTGCCAGTATGTCTGCCAAAGTTAGTTACTTAAATAAAATAACCTGAAGTTAAATTCGAAATCACTGTCTTAACAGATATTCAGTTTCATAAAAATAATTTATTACATTTTTGAGGCTCTGAGATTATATTGGATGTCTTTCATGGAGGTCATATACGTACACCACGATGGAATTTCACATTTTATCACCCATTATTAATGTTCAATATTATTATTCAAAGTATAATAAAAAATGAAATAATTACCACCTGATATGTCGTAGTTGAACAGCTGTTTAATGGTTAATAGATCATATCTAGATAAACCTTATAAGGGCAATACACCCACTTAATAAACTAAACACTAGATCTCTTATTTTATCAGATAATGTTTTCATTGACCAAGCAGTGCCGCTTCTCGCAAAATTGTTTATTATTATACCGATATATGTATCTCACGTGGGAAATTTGACACTGCCTGCTGTTGGCAGATAAATCTTTCAGTGTCCGCGAGTCGTTATTTGTTCGGTCCACTGAAATAATGTATTGGGACTTTCCTGTTGAAACACCAAAAAAAAGAAGAATTTAATAGTTGTTAAACATGAATTGTTGTAAAAATTCCAGCATTATAGTTTGTTTTTACAGTGGTTTTATATATGCATTGGTAGTTTTATGAAAGATTCAAAATGTTTAATAATGTTATAAAAATCACAGTTTCTGACAGGAAACAATATTTATTATATTATAGTTTATATTTAAAGTGATAGTTGAACAATATTTGTCCACCTCAAGGTGTTATTTAAATTGGTCTCTGTGGTTCACTCCGTGGCAATCCCAATGGAACCTAGTTCAATCTACAAATTATTCTTATAGTTTGGAGTTACTGTATTTCAAATGTCTTATTATTAGGTCTTTCTTGTCTAACTCGTGATCTTTTCTCACTCTGACGTGATTCTCATTTCAAATATACCTTCCACACTATAGCGTGGTCTATACCGAGGATTACATGTCCAGTATCACAGTGATTAAGTCTTTACTCCACCAAACAACAAGAGAGAAACATCGAATTGTTTTTCAATGGATTCTCCGCCTACAGCAGTGTGTTAAGTAGCAAATTCAACGGCAAGGAATGCGGATACATGCAGCGATGTAGTTTTCTTTTGGATAATTTACAATTAATCAGAGACAGAAAAGATCTTGGAGCATATTTTACTTAGAAGTACGAAGTATTTGATCATGATTTAAAACATTCCCAATGTAGGAGTAGCTTGTATATATTAGAATAAAGTATTACATTCCTAATAAGTATAGTATTACTATAAGTAGATCAGCCTTTCTTAAATAAAAAACAGCACATCTATTACTCTAACGATTGTTGTTTCAAGCACAAAACATTTCTGAGTGACCTACTTACTAGAAATCTAATTTATTTGTTAATTGGACTTTATATCTAAGCTGGCATTTCAAATTAATAATTGGATATATATGTCGTATTTCAAATGAAATTACAAAATGTCGTAGAGGTAGCGCACTAAAACAAAAGTTAAAAATATTAATTTTCAAGAGATATTCTTAGATTGGGCTAAATGTTAAATTATTCTTTTCCGGTTTTTCAAGTTTGTGCTCATTCTAAGTTTCTTATGACTACATACTTAGGAGAAACTGGAGGATATCGGTCTCTTTTAACTCAAAAGGCTAAACTGGTTTTATATAATTCCTATTTTAATAGTCTTGTCGTACACCGTGAACCCGAATCTTTATTTTTTATTTTTAAACCCCTATAAAAAATCAGAAACTATCAAAAATTTTCACTAAATTCTTCTATATATTCTTTCACGAATCCTTTATATCCAAAATTAAATATATCCTTAGCGCAACAGCTCATTGTAAGGCTAGGCCTGCAAGACCATTTTTACATAGGTTAAAGCGTGGTCAGCAAATCGAGTTTCAGGTGCGTTAGTTCTAATTGACCAGGATTAGCTACTAATCTTAACTCTCATATTTATTACTGATTTATTTTGTCCGGTCTCTTGTTTTACCAACATTTGATCTTTTCTGATTCTGTCGTTAATAAAGTATTCGAGGGAAAGTAATCTTTATTTTGTATTCATCTTTTCTTTTTTTTATTAGTCGATGATGACCAATAGATATTTCGACTTTAACAACAAGAAAGATCTACTCGTGGTTAACGTAGGAACATTTTAAGCCCTTATGGAAATTGAACCAGGAACCTGTGCAGACAAGATCATCCGTAGGCCCTAACAATCTTCATAAAATAAGAAATTCATTGGGAAAACTTGAAAATGGAATAAACAAAATTTTGTTTAATGTTAAAACTTTCTATTCCTATATAGTTGAACAAATAATTGGATTATGATAATTATTGTTCATTTATGATCTAAAACATTATAAATCCGTCGTAAAACAATTTTTTGAGACATAAATAATAGTAATAAATTAGTTGAAAAGAAGAGGTTTTGAATCTCAAATTGTCCGTGATTTGAACGTCATTAGAACATTTGTATACGATTAAATTCATATAGCATACATGGCTAGACTCCAAAGATTTCATTTCATATTTTCCACCTGTTCCCCAATTGCGTAGCTTTTCCAGTGGATAAAAATCAGTACAAAATTAACAAAGTGGCAAGAGTGTATTTCAGATTGTAACTGAGGGGGGATCGTATGACATCGGGTTTCAGCTGTACTCCAGTAGTGACATCTGAACATAAGTTACAAATTAAATCAAGTAATTGGATTTGTACACGGGATTTATATGTTTGATCTTTTACGTTACGTATTTGACAATTATTAAATGTCTAATAATTAGTTGTTTTTTTTTTAATACGAGGGAATTGAAAACAAGTTAAATATCAGTGTGAAGTGAATTATCTCAGATGAACAACTTTGTATTGATTATGAAAATATGTTTTATTTAGAATTAAAGGTTAAATTAAAGGCTAAGGTTTAGTCGTATTTGTTTTACATTCTTCATAATCGGTTATAGTTTTAAGGGATTGAAAAGTTAATAACATAATAAAAGGAAATTATCGAAATCCTGTAGATGTGACTGGAGGATCATGTCCATTCATGTGTTCTCCTTTTAAAACCTCCGGTGATATTATTGTGTATGTTAAACTGTTGTTAAATAGAAATTTACAATAAGACTTTATTCTCACTCAATTACTAATTGAACCAATTACGTCCCAATTTTATTTTTGTGTGGCGGGGATTGTAATAACTCATTTTAATTGGACTACTTGATAATATAGGCCTACAGTAACTTAAAATGAAATTATTGTATCTTAGCTTTGCGATATTGTTTAACTGCAGAAAGTTTTGTTTTGTTGTTAGGTAATTGAAATTTATCAAAGAAATCTCTGCAATACTATGATAAACTTATAACACAAGACCAAAATAGATATTTTGTGTTATTTATATTTGCAGTTTTTAAAAGTGGTTCAAGTCCTTCTTATGGTGTATAGTTTATAGAAAAAAAAGTGTATAGTGTATTCCGGTTATAACGTCAAATTTCTACATTATATACTGAGACAAAATTCTAAAGTTCAAATATGTTATACCTGTGGAAACTTATATTGTAAATAACAGAATTACAAAATTGTATTACGCTTCGCTCCATAAATTTACACAAAAGATTGCTCTCCTCCATTTCAGGCTTGATTACGGCTTAATAAAGTTATTACAGTTAAATTAATTACAACCTGAATGTAAATAAAATGTTGGTCTTTAACGCAAAACAGTTTAAAAATATTATGTGCAATATTTATGTATATTAGTTACCTTTATCAGTAGTCGGAGCAATTTGTGCAATATTGTAAGCTTAGTTTCATCTTATAGACATTGCTTCAAGTTCGATTATTAAACCTCATAAAATATCTTAGTCTTAAAAAAATTTAAAATAGCAAGATATTTTTTGAATTATATTTACTGTACTTCTTTCTTTGAGAATAAAATTACTTTTTCATTGTTAGAAATCAAAAAAAGAAGTTTAATATCGAAAAAGGTGTCTCAAGATTTCCTTTTACTATCTCGTCCGTTTGATATTCGGAGAAAGATGAACAGGGAAAAAAAGAAAGAAAGAAATAAGAAAGAAAGAGAGAGAGAGAGAGAGAGAGAGAGAGAGAGAGAGAGAGAGAGAGAGAGAGAGAGAGAGAGAGAGAGAGAGAGAGATGGGGGTGGATAGAGTACAGAATGGAAGTGCTATTACGTATTTCAAACAATGTTTTTTCACTAATTACTTCCACTCATGCTTAACATTGTACTAAATGCTGATTAAGTGCCTGAAATGACGTAGACAATGAAAAATGTTTACATCTGAAAATATTTATTGAAGCTAATCTAATAGCAGACATCAATTAGCACTGTCAGTGTCACATAAGCCTTTATAAAAACTTAACCGATATTAGATTACACTTTACAGAATATAAATAAATGTTTAAAGTTATTTATTTGAATTGTCACTCCGGCGAATTAAAACATTTCTAAATTAACAGGTATAGGTGGTCATACATGTTAATGGCTGTATATTGAAGCAGCAAGTAGCGTCAAATTACACCATGACACTGTGATTGCAGAATTACGTGTGTCAACATATACAAGAAATGGTAACAAAGTGATTTATTCGCTTCGACGTTAGTTTTAAACAATCATTATACTTCGTTTTTAAAAACTACTAATTATATAACTAATATCACTTGTTTTACTGTAAGAACTGCCGGCTCAGCTAGAATACACAGTCGCTTCGCTTTAAAATGATTATTTTGTTGATACGCTGAAACTTTGTGGTAGAGTTCGATGTATATTATTATGTTCTTTAAGAAGTGTATAAACAGTAACTGATGATGACCATGTCAGATTCGAGACTGGGTTGAAGAGATTTCAATAAAAGCAAAATCAAACTAAAATCCTTTGTATGTTCCCTCCTGTGTGTTGACTAAATTGTCTTTTTAATTCTTCGTAACGCCTAAAGACATTTCAAATCTCTACAAAGCGTCATCCGACACAGTTCATAACCTTACAGATACGGTAAGCCAGAACTTGTTTTCTTTTCGTTTTTTATTTTAGTTTGTTCGTTTTTGGAAAAATATTAAGATATTAGCCTTCCATTATTTACAACAACCAACAATGTTAAAAATTTTGTATGGTATTTAATTCACATTATTGTTAGTTCTCTTTAGAACAGTAGTCATGTAGTGTACTTATTATTTTTCCAAATTAAATTTTTTAAGACAAAAGTAGTGTTTAAACTTTTATTAACATTTTATAATCTTTAAAACTAAAAGCCTACAATGTCGCACAATGGAAAAAAACTTTATTTATATAATTATGAATCGGTTATCTTTGATAAATAACGCTTCTGAAACCAAAACGGGGAATACCGTAATTCAAAAGTTAAACCACATTATAGGTAAAAGAAAACTAATTCCCCTTTTAAGAAGTTAGAAGCTTTATACTCACCTGATGGAAAAGTAACTTATTTCTTCATTTAGTGAAGAAGTAAATGTTTTAACTTTATAAAAACCTTATGTTTAACCTCTCGAAAGTTCGTTGTATGAGTAAAAATCCATCAATATTGAAAAGTTGATTTGTCCAGGAGTTGGTAAGGACTTTCTGATTAAAAAAAACAAAACATGTTGCTTCTGCCTCCAAATGTACGGAATATTTATTACGTAGATATAAATAAAACATAATGTGATGAATACTTTAAAGCATAATAAATAATTTTCATCCTTAGATTAGTCAAAGGTATATTTAACAAAATGTCTCCATCTCTAACTTTTACCAATATTAACTTTTTGTTGACAAAAAAGTCACAATTGTTGTTGATTTGAAACGTTTAGTATATACTAGAATTTGGTTTAAATGCATTTCTAAAATAAGTTAATTGAAAGTGAATCATACAGTGAATACAAATTACAGAATTACACATACATATTACAGAGTATCGATTTCTCTATAACTTTTTTTCTGTAAAAAAAAACTGTGTTGTATTTATTAAAAAATGTTAGTAAAATGATTTAATCTTTAATGAAACAGCTTTCACAATGAATAACGTACATAAAAGTCTAATTATCATGTACATTTGTAATGTGTTATTATTAAGAACATTTCACTCCTATCAACAGCAATTTAAAAAAAAAAATCTGTTGGTATGTTCGGACAAGAAACTGTCTATACATTACTTTCAGGGAGCCGAACAAATAACGACTCTCGGAAACTGTGAAGGATTTATTTGCCAACAGTGTCGAGGTAATAATATGCAGGGATATACCATTTGAGGTCGTTATATCACAGAAATATAACACAAGTTTGCGAGGTGGGGAACGTGCTGTTGTATGTAAAATTGTAAATTTTGAATATAAAATACTAAAATATTTTAAACTATACAAATCTAAACGTGTTGGTAATTTTACAAACTTGTATTCCGATTTTTACTCTCCGTCATATCTTCAGCAGGTTTAATTGACTTCTTAGATAGTTCATAATCTGTATTAACCTTTTGGTTCTTTTTTATTCTTAAAAAAAATCCTAACCCCAAGTTTAAAAACACTTCAAACATTTTATAACTTTGTTAATAACATTTCTTACATTAAAACCCACTTGTCTTCTGTTCAATGCTCTTCGTTTTCTTCAAACCAAACCACTGAAACGATTTCATGTAAACGTGGTACTTATATTCCTAAATCCATGATTCGAAATAGTACAATTTAAAAACTCTTTCATCTTTAAAAACTTGTTACTAATAAGAAAATAAAAAATATCGTTAGCATAGACCTTGAAAATTACTCCTTACCTAAATGTATACTTAATAGCATTCTGATCCAACATTACGATAAGTTCATATCTACTAAATAAATTTTAAGAGCTGTAGTTAAAACAATAGAATTTTAATCGTATAATCAACAAAGGTTAAAGTTGTAGTAATCACACTTGTGGTGCAATTACAGATGAGAAACTATTTATGGTGTTTTATTTATATAAAACTGTCACGAGTGGAACTTTTTAACGTAATTAATTATGTTTTGCTATTATGGACTACATTATCAGGTATCACCTATCCATATTACACATCATACACATATATACAAACAATACAAATGTTATGCTATATACTGTCCTGTAAATGTCAATCTATATAAAATAACATATAATAAATAGTGTATTATAATAAAATAACTTAATGTTAGAGCTGTCTTTGGGGTGGGTTAGTACAAGTAAACTGATTTTTGTCTGCACTTTCTGTAGTTAGAAAATTTGTATTTCAGTCATTAACTTTGTTTTTTTCAAATACAGTTAGTAGGCAAAACAAAATTTATTATTTAATATATTGATGGGCTTGTTCTTATAATTTTTGTAAGTATAAAATCCATTCATGGCACTCATTTCATGGAGAAGAGTTTTTAAGTGTTTATTTGGGAATACAGATATTGTCAATGTACACATGAGCTTTCGGTAAATTATTCAAACAATTAGTTAAAGTATAATCCTTGCTGAATATCTGTTATTGGAAACTTTTATGTTTGACATAAAAAAAACAGGGAATAAATCTATATTATTGTCACAAAGGCACGAAGGGTGACTCTTGATCACATTAGAATGTTACTCTCCCTTTATGCAAGTTTCAGTTATTTTATTTTTGTGACCAATTGTCATATCTGATAGTGGGATTTGCTAAACGTTCATTATAAATGAAACCTGTAATTTGCATTACATAAATTAATGTTTCCACCGTTGGGCACAAATTAACAACTACCTTAAAAATCGAAGATTTTTATTTTCCAATATTGTTTGAAAAGTTATATTAATTTTTTTTTAAAAGTTGTTTTATATTAACTTTTATTCCCACAGGAATTTGTCAAGTAGAACCGATCTTTGCAATTTATGCAAGATATGTTTTTTTGTGTGTAGAACGTACAATACAAAACACGAGCTATTCAATTTAATTTTATATATTTTCGTCTTTATCAATTGTGGCTAGGAGAAAAAATTGCCTGTAATACTCCAAGCAAAATAGGGGTTTATTGGTAATATATCCAGGTCAAACTAGAAGGAAGGATAACGATAGATAAGGAAACATTATGCCATGGCAAAGTAGAACTAAAATAGAGGGCATCTATTGTTTTGTTTGGGAGAAGTTGATTTGGCCAGGACTATATAAGGATTTTGTAATATAAAAATTAATTGTTCCCTCTCTCCAACTCTATGGAATATTTATTACTTATATGTAAATATTATATATGCCGAATAAAGCCATACAATTTGCGATTAAGCCTTTAAGGCATAGTTAATTAATTTCACTCTTAGATTCGTCAAGGTATATTTTCGAAATGTCTCCATCTCTAACTTTTACCAATATTAACTTTTTGTTATACAAAAAAGTTACAATTGTTAGTGATTAGAAATGTTTGATTATATACTACTATTTGGGTTATATGGTTTTATACAAAAAAGTTAACCGTGAGTTCATCATACAGAGAACACTTATTAGTAAGTGAGAATCTTTTAATAAGAAACTGTGCTGTAATTGTTTAAAAAATATTAATCAAAAATATATTAATCTTTAATATAACAGAATTCACAATAAAACAAAGTAATACAAATGTAATTAACACCTTAGTTTAGTGGTTTGCTATACTTAAGCATATCAACAGCACTCTTAGAATGTTCGGACAGGGAACTGTCAATAAATTACTTTCATTGAGGCGAACAAATGACAAACGACTCCCGGAAACTGTAAAATTTATTTGCCAACAGCAGGTAGTGCCTATATTAATATACAAGAATATCTCTTTTGAGAAATATAACAACAATTTGTGAGGTGTGGAACTTTTATTGTACGTAAAATTGATCTTGGATTATTAGTAGCATATATATTGAAAAAGCAAAATACTGCTTTACTTAAATGTATGCTTATTAATATTCAAATCCAATAATATTACTACTGTAGTTAATATTTAGGCTATTAAAGTTAGGAAGTTTGGAACAAGTAGAGGAAGAGAGGGTATAACAGCGTAGAGAGAATGTTTTTTCACCTACTTCCATTACAAGTATTTCATGATGAACATTGTATTAAATGCTGATTAACTGCCTGAAATAATGTAGGCAATGAAATTATGTTGTCATTTGAAAAATATTTATAGAAGTTAATGGAAATGCAGACACCAATTACCAATGCAGTGTTGCATAATAATTTATAAAAAACGAGACCCATGTAACTTTACATTTCACAAAAAATAAATATATATTTTAAGGTTATTAAACTTGCTGCTATGGTGAATTAAAACATTTCTATATGAACAAGTAATGGTTGTGACAGATGTTAGTGGATGAGTACTGAAGCACCAAACAGTGTCAAGTGTACTCTGTGACACTATGACGCAGCATTACACGTGTTATTAACTTGTATAAGAGCTTGTATTAACTTGTCAGATACTTTGATTTCCAAATTATTTAAAAATGCAAATTCTATTTCTAACGTTTTACACTTTTAAAGAATTTTACGGTAAATGAAGCTATGCACGTAATAATTGCCAGTTTCACTTGACTGCACACTCGTTTTGCTATGTCTTTGATATATTAAAGCCATATGGAATTTTATTGAATTGTGCAGTGCTTGTATCATCTAGGAAGTGTACAATCATCAACTGATGATGGTTATGTCATATTTAAGAATGGGGTATGAGATATTTTAGGTATTTTAGAGGTATGATGCGAAATAAAACTAAAATCCTTTGTTTCCTTCAGAGTGTTGATTAAATTTTCTTTGAGATTCCTCCTGACTTTCTTTTTATTTCCTTAAATTGCAGGGGAACTCAAGATGTTTACAAATGTTAGTAATTTGATTCATTGATAGTTTCTTCACATCGTGTTAGGTCTTTGCCTTTTTATCTTCCTCTATTGTTATTTTCCAAGACAACTTCTGCTCTCGTATTTTCGTTTTCCGTGGAAATTTCATTTTTACACTTCTCCGCTAATGTTATTTCCTCTCCTACCCTATGTCCTATCGAACTGTGTGTAATTGTTCTATCTCATTATTTGTTAGTATATTTTGAGCTTAATTCTGTCTCCTCCTACTCGGCTTAGTTTTTATTTTATTGCGTCTGCCGTTCAAGGTTTTCTAAAAAGAAACTAGAAATTAGTCTTATATTATTTACTGATATTATCATTCTGATAGACATATCTTTCAAACATAAATAACAATTCTAAAACCAAAGTAGGAAATCCAGTAATTCGAAAGTTACAAATTCAATCAAGTAACTGGAATTCTACTGAAATCTACACATCAACTCTTTTACTTTTAATCATTTTAGTATTATTAATTATCTAATAAGAGTTAGTGTTGAACAAGAAGGATTTGAAAACAAGTGAAAAATCAGTGTTAAGTGAATTATTGTAGTTGAAAATTTTTACATCGAATTATAGAAATTTTATGTTTAGATTTGTAAGTTATTTATTTAATGTTAATATTATATATTTTAACTTCTTCATAATATGTTGTTTAATTTACAATTATAAATCCATAAGTTTCTTTAATTTTTAATCCTGAAAAGTCCATCTTTCGAACGTAAAAATATTTCTGAAATAAAAGTAAGGATTCGTGTAAATTAAAGCGAAACTACATTATAAGTAAAAGAAGCTAACACGCCTCTTAAGAAGTTTATATAGCGAGGTGATGCAAGAGTAACTTCTTTCTTCATTTAGTGAACAAGGAAATTATTTAACTTTAAAAGTGACTCATGTTTAGCCTTTCGGAAATTAGGTTCGTAATGTTTATCAAGAAAAAGTGCATCAAAATGGAAAAGTCAATGTGGCTGTATATTATGAATATACAATTACATGTAAAATAACTGAAGTTAAATTTTCTAAATCAGGGTCTTAAAGCACGTACGTATTTCAAGTTTCATAAAAATACTATATATATATAAAAAGTCATGTTTTCAACCCAGCCCCTAATGTTATGTAGTGTAACAACTTTTTAAGGTTTAATGATATCTCGGTAAAAACAATGAAGGTAACAGACAAATATACTAGATCTTCGGTGATCAAGCAATTCTTCACCTCGCAGAATTGTATCATATTTTCCGTATATACACATCTCACGTGGGATATTCCTGCATATTAATAACTCGACACTGCCTGCTGTTGGCAAATAAATCTTTCACAGTTTCCGGGAGTCGTTATTTGTACGGTTCAATGAAGTAATGTATTGACAGTTTCCTGTCCAAACACCAACAAATAAATTTAATCGTCACGGATTGTTCCTAAATATTCCAAAATACTGGTATATATTTTTACAATGATTTTATATAAGTATTGGTAAAATGTAGGTAGTTTTATTGAGGTTTCTCTTTTCCAACTCTCGTTTTCTTTAGAGCCTGACGCTATTAGGGTATGCAGGACTAGGGGTGTTATTTTATGTTTTTTTTTTTCACTTTTTTTTTAAAGAGCGATTATGACCGATAGGTTTTATAAATGAATATGCAAAAAGGTACGTCAACTTTCTCACACACCCATCCACAAAACCAATGGGAACTAATGGGTTAAGCAATAAAAATATTCGTCCCCTTCCAAACGTCTTTACCAATAAAGAAAATATAATTTTATTGATTACTGAGTCTTCTCCAGGTGATTCTTAACTCTTAACTCTTAAAACTAGCTGATAAGCTGGTATAAAAAAATAAAATTTGTATTATTTTATGGAAATATACGTTCATATAATTTACATATTTTGAAAGAGTCTGAGCTTGTTTTACTTTTGCTATGAACCTTAGCGAAAATCGTATTTGATGGAAATCAAATTTTAACGAAGGCTGTTAAAGTACAGTTTGTTAGTTTTCCCTACCTGCATTATAGCTACTAGTTTGGCGCATTAATCTCCACAATCAAATTGAAGCCGATAGAGACCGTTTGGAGAAATTAATATTTTTATATAATCAATAAATTTTAATTTATTTATTTTTCATCAATAACTACCGAAAAGATAATGAACGATATGTTTCATTTTTGTCCATAGAGGCTATGTGTTTGCTAAAATTAATCAAAAACAATGGAGCCGGTTATTAAAAGATAGTAATGCTGAGTTATCGTATTTATATCTATCGTCAAAGTGAAACGAAATTATCACGAGATCATTAGAGAGTAAACTATCTTGTTTATTTTTTGTTGTAAAATTAACGGTTTTCAAGATATTTGACGGTAATGATTTTAAAAGGCTGCCATTTTGAAAATATATATTATAAAAATTTTGTTTTAGGAAGCTTGTTTAGGTTATTATTTAAAGTTCGTATACCAAATATGACTATAATCTTATATATTTCCAAAGTTATAATGTTTTATTTTTGAAAACAAAGGAAACATTTGCGGAAAGCTTCACAACAAATTTTACTGAATATCGATGGTTTCTTTTGGTATGTAAAATTCGAAAATATATAACTCGCTGCGGCGTTTTGTATATATAAATTACGCAAACTTAATATTACGATTATACTAATAGGGCGTACCTATGTGTATAATAGTTTCTTTCAAGTTATTTATATAAGACTGCTCGTTAACCTAGGTCATCCCATTACATTAGTGCTTGGAGTATTTCTAGTCAGAGCAGATGCGTTCATGCCTTGGATTTAAGTGGCTGCCATTAAAAAAAAAAATAAGATTTTTCGATTTAGCTGCATAACGACTGGTAAACAAATCTGTCCGTAACTGCGAAACAAATAGGACGAGCCTACGTAAATAAAATTAATATGTGTATAAAAGAGTTAACAAAATATAAACTTTTAAAGTAAATGAGTACAATTTTGTCAATGACATCTTTGCTTTTTTGACTATCGAAATTGTTTTTAAGCAGTAAAGAAATTAATGAAAAACTAATGTAAATGAAAAATACAGCCTTTATTTCTAATGAACGTTTTGCATAGCTCATTAACCAGAAGGAAAAACAGTTAAAAAAAAACCAAATAACTGAAACCAGTGTAAAGAAAACGTAATGAATATTATTAGTAACTAAAATTATCCCATAAAATTTTAGATTTTTGGATTATTCAAAATATGTTTCAACAGCGAAGAATTTAATTTACGTAATGTAAATTGAAAAGACAGCTTTTATTTCTAATTAACGTTTTCCATAGCTTTCTATCATATATGAAAAGCAGCCACAAAAACAAAATAACTAGTGTAAAGAAAGTGTAATTATTATCATTAGTAATTTAAAACTAATGTTTTACAATATAATCTTAGTTTTTGTATTTTTTAAATTAGTTTCCAGCGGTCAAGAATTGAATTAAAGAAATTCAATTGAAATGTCAGCTTTTATTGCAACGTTAACCATCCATCAGATATGAAAGCTACGAAACTCTAATTACTTAAACTAACATAAGGAGAGAGTAATGAATAATAGCTCTACAACCATCGCCTACACTTCTCTTCACATTTCCCCTATCACTTCCACTTCCTTCTCACTAATCCTTTTTCACGATATTTTTAATTGCCTCTTTCCTTTGTCCTTGTGGATTCCCACTCGATGCTTCTCGTTCAATGGATGTGATCTCATTTTGTAGTATGTACAAACATTTCATTTTCTGCTGTTTGATTTGAATTTCAATGTCTTCCTCGTTCGTTCTGTACCTTAACATTTTATTGAACTTCACATTTGGCCAGTAGATATTTAATACGCTACAGTGCGAACACTTGCAACTTATTTGTGATGTTTTTGTTACTTTTCATGTTCCGAAACTATATAGTACCACTGATGTAACTTTACTATTAAAGATCCTTGACTTTCTTTTTCTTTGTTTTATATTTCCTTAAAGGGTAAATGTGTGTAAAGGAGCATTCGCTTTCCTTCTACTATCTAAGATCCAGTTTTAGTCACTATACTTCCCAAATAGGTACTTTCCTCATCTATTTCACCCTCGTTGACAAGATTTGAATTAATAATTGTCACCCTTATCCAGAATATATTGTCCTAACGAAATAGCGCCAACGAACTCGGTTTCAGTCTTAACCTTCACCTCTTTTTACGTTTTTTCTACGAAATCCATTTCCTTCTCAATAATTCTTTTCCATGTCATCTTTAGGTGGCTTCCTTTTCATTGTCTCCGGGGGTTTCAAAACAATGTTTCTCATTTAATCGCACCTGACGTCTTACTTACAGTGTGTCCAATCTATTTCTATTTTCATTCATACGATTTGATTTTCGGTAGCTTCTCGTTTTTTCTGTTTTATTGTATCGGAGAGAACATTTAATCAGTAGATATTAAAATCTCTCTTATACATCTTTAAACAAACAACTGTAGCCTAAATATATGTGTTTTGTCACTTTCCTATTTCTTACACCCAAATTGTAAAACTGATTTAACGTTACTATTGAAAATCCTTTTCTTTGTTTTTGTTTTTGATATTTCACTAGCTCTTCATAAAGAGTAGAGGTATATAAAAGCAGCATTGAAATTCCTAGATATCTTTCTATTCATCTAAAATTTTAGTCATTATTCTTTTCAAGTAGGTAAATCCATCTATCTCATCTAATTTATCCTTGTTGACTTTAACGTTTCTTAATCATTTGAATTATTTTGTTAATTTGGTGACGCGTTTATTGATGTGTTATAATTTCTTTACTTAGACTAGAGTAATTTCGTGAGTATAAGATGTGCTAGTTATCTGAAGAATATTCTATTTTAAGAAAACTGTATCAACTAAAAAGGTCTAGACTATTTGTTGGGAACTTATGTGGAAAAAAAAAATGTGTTGCAGCCTTTACGGTGAGAGCCGGATTTGGGAGAGCTAAATGTATAATGTAATAACTAAAGAGGTTGTAGTCAAAATTAACATTGCATACCTTGACCTCTCAAAATTAAAACCTGTTCAGTGATTAAATACAAGTCTTGAAGCCATTGTACAAGTCTAAAAGAATCTACATACAAAAAATTACGGTGAAATAATTCTAATTGATTGAGTTTTCAGTTTGAATATAATTCAGAATTATCACACTAGAGTTCTTTTGTTAGTAAGAAAATCCCCTGAATTACATCAGCCCAATGTTGCTGTGTTTCAAAATTATTCTTTCTTTGTAAAGGAAAAATCAATAGTTTTAAATGTGTATCCTTTTATTTTCAATAAATGGTTTCTTATAATCTCCACAATATTAGATACAATTTTACCATGGTTTACATTGTTTTAGGAAAAGCTGAACACATAATTCTTTCCTTGTCAAATTCATACTTGATTTTAACAAGTATATGTAGCAGAAACGTTTAAGAAACAAAAATGATCAAATTGTTACAAGTCGATATTTTTACTTAATTCTTGTAGTTACTTGAAATAGAACCTTGGCAATATATCTAACCTAACTGTGTTTATACTTTAAATATTAAATGCAACTCCCTCTTAAAGACTTGAACACGCTATACTGATTCCTCTCGAAATGTTTACACGCGCTCCCAAGTAGACTTAAATAAAATTAGGTGAAGTCAAAGTCAAGTCTAATAAAGTCTAAGTTAATGTGCAAGTTGGAAGACCTCACTCGGATAAATACATCTACTCTTTGTTTTAATGGAATTACTCTACGGCCAACTTTTAAGTGAGCGATGTGTGAGCTCCTAGTGGGAGTCAAGGTATTATCCTTAGAAACGTGGGGCACCGAGTTGAAGGAAATAAAGAGTATGTTTGGATTTCCGGCTGGTAGGTTTTAATGCGATAACTAATTGAATTTGTATAAAAAAATTAAAATTCTTATTGTAAACGAATGTAATGTCTATACGTTGCCATTGAATGATTTGTCAATATTTGTCAGTAAATTGATAGACATCTTTAAGCTTTATATAGAGAAAAAGAAATTCTGTACATTATTATTACGATGAACAAATCAAAATTTGGCAGATAAATAATTACGATGATTGGTTGTTTTCAACTATTTCAACCTTTTTTTTGTGCGAAAATATCACTAGGCAATGGAATTTTTATTGATCCCTCTCTTGGTCAATAGTGATTAGTGTTCACGCTATACGAGTGAATTGTTCTGGGTTCAAACATAAGTTGGTTGGAGCTCAAACATTTACGTATTTTTCTAGTATCGTTAAGAGGGAAATTGGTAACGAACTCTAGTTCGAAATGTTAGGAAAATGGCGATGGGAATGACGTACTAACCATATTCTATCCAACTGAAAAGACTTTCAGCAGGTTTAGGCACTTCAGGGATGTCTAGTTACAGAAAAAAGTACAATTTGTGTTTTCTAAAAATGATAATTTGGATGTTTATGGACAAATTCGTGTTATTTACGTAAGTAAATTCACATTTCGAAGAGACATTCCTAAGTATGCAGACGGTTGCTTAAATAAATTTCGTCCTGGTGTGTTGGATATTTACTTATTTTGAAGCTGAGTTGGAACTTAATGTCGTAATTGAAGCATATGGTCATCTCTAATACCCACAATTAACACTTGATTCAGAAAAAAATTACTTACTAATTTTAATGAAACTCTATAATATTTAGCATAATTCACATAGTGCTTACTTTATTTGTGGGAATTCACTTAGTATTGTGATTAAAAAATTGTTAAAATTCTTAACTGCAAACGACTAGAATAAATTAAAGTTTCATCGATTTCCACAGTAACAGTTTTGATAAAATTGTATTAATAAATCTAAGTCTCTTTCGGTCTAAAAAAACTTTGAATTGGCGATTATTCTGAAAAAGAACAGCAAATTGTGGTCAAATGTGGATATTAAGAACTTAACCTAACACACCAAATTTCGTGTAAAATCAAATAAAAATGTTTCAGTTATACTTACGAAAAAGAAAACTTAATTGTACCTTGTCAACAATGATTTAAAATTTCACTTTAATTTCAAGTTTGACCTTACAAAGAAGGTATGTGAGATTTTCCTTTTCAAACTTGTTCTTATTCTCATTGATTAGTTACAACCAATGAGCTTGATGTGAGGTTAACAAAAAGAGGGGAGGGGGGAGAGGTATTTATAGTGTTTATGCAACATCTGTTTTTGAGTCCATGTAAATTTATATCATGGAATTGGCGATTGCGTCATCTTTGATAGATAGCCTACGTTAAAGGATGTCCCAACTTTATTGTACGTTGTCATTTTCTACAGATATAACATAAAATTATGTACCACTATTAGCGTATAATAGAGAACTCTCTATTTTTGGCTTTTTGTTCATTTGTAATTTATAAATTTTTGTGACGATGATTTAGACACCGAAACGTTGCATTGTTTTAAATAAAGTGTTGAGGAAATTGGTCTCATATGGTTATTGAAAATTCCACAAGTAATGTTAAATTACAAGTGAAGGTTATTTCACAATTAGAAGTCGCAAAAAGTTACTAAATTATTTTTTTAAAATAGATTTGTATTGATTAAACTATTCATTTTAAAAATTTAAAATTATTTTATTTTACAAATAATGATTCCAGCTACCCATCAGTTCCACACTTGATTGTTAGATATTTTTTCGATATAAACATCTTACCTGGGAAATTCCTCCATATTAATACCTCGACACTGTCTGCTGTGGCAAATAAATCTTTCACAGCTTCCGCGAGTTGTTATTTGATCGGTTCACTAAAGTAAGTTTTGACAGTTTCCTTTCCAAATATACCAAACAAAGATTTTTATTGCTGCAAACAGGCAGCCAATGATTACACGATTTTTTAAACAAATTATTCATTAAACTTTTCTGAAAATTGTTACGTTGCATACACATATTTCAAATTAAAAATAAGCTCATCAGATTTAGGGTTTGTATTGATTTATAAATTTATTGAAAGTAATTTTAAAACACGTGATTTTTCTCAGTTTTTTGTAATGAAAAATTCGTTTTAAAATGGCGGACAGTTTAAATTATATAATTCAAATTAAAATGACAGCTTTTATTTGCAATGAACACAGGATTGCAAAATCCACTATCAGATATGATAAACCTTATATAAAACACAATAACTAAAACAAGCATAAAGGTAGAGTAATGAATATTCTGATCTGATAAGCTTCGTGATCAAGGTATTCCTCTATTGCCTTTGTGACATCAATATAAATTTATTCCGTGTTATTTGTATTTCAAACATAAAGGTTTCCAATAGCAAATCGTCTGCTAGGATTATGCTCTAACAAATCGTATGAGTAATTTGAATAATCGTTCATCAACGACAAGTAATGACGTCAACATCTGTTTTCCCATTTAAAAATTTTGTAACCTTTGTCAAATTCAACCTGTCTTAAATAAACTCCAATATAGTAACAGTTCTGCTTAATTATTACATTACATGATAGATTTTTAAGATATTTATAATAATTATACTTATAGCTCTAAGTTGGAATTAATGTTTGTTGTTGTTATTGTAAGTATTATAAAATTCACATTTTCACGAATTCAACTATTTATATTAATAGTATTAACAATAAGTGATGGAAAAGTCATATTTCGACAATTTAACTATTTTCTCTCTCTCTCTCTCTCTCTCTCTCTCTCTCTCTCTCTCTCTCTCTCTCTCTCTCTCTCTCTCTCTCTCTCTCTCTCCTCTCTCTCTCTCTCTCTCTCTCTCTCTCTCTCTCTCTCTCTCTCTCTCTCTCTCTCTCTCTCTCTCTCTCTCTCTCTCTCTCTCGCTATCTGTGTCTATGTCTATTTCACACACACACTCTCTGTCTCTCTCTCTCTCTCTCTTACACTTTCCCTTAGTTTCTAATTTTATCCATTCCATAAATATATTTTCAATTTCTTTGTCTTATTTTTGCTGTCTGTTCTTTTACAGCCCCCCTTGTGTCTCTTTCCCCCTCCCTATTTATTTGTCCCAATTAATATTATTTCTTCCTACATTTCATATGAGATGTCTCACTATCCCTAGTTATCTCTATTTATGAATGTTATTCGTTATCCCTCTTTTTCTAGGATGATTCGCTTGGAGCACCCATATCACTCATTTAAAGATTTGTGTTTTATTATATTTATTTACAGATTAATTAGAGTAATTCTAGGTTCGTAGGTTGTCATTAAAAATTATTAGAAACAAATTTATGATATCTTCAGAACCTTATTTTTCGTCTATCTGCCTGTAAGTCTGTGGCGATTGGCATTATTAATCATGCGTTATACAAAGACTTTTGATCGAAATGACTCTAAATTTTTAGGTACCAAGTACGGAGTGATTGAGGGTGAATTGTGATTGTAACTAATTATCGTCAGAAGAAGTATTCCTAACTACTACAAATTTTGCAGTTTGGTGTAAAGTAAACGCCTAGCTTAATCAATACCTACTTAGTACGCGGTATTTTATTAAGGAAAATGATTCAAGACTGAGTAATCGAGTTTGAAATTTTGGTTTGCAACTCATATTTTGAGAAAATTCCTTGAAGGGTGATTGAAGAAAGTAAGGGATTCGTTCAACATTAATGTAATTCTGTCGTGGGCAAGTCAATTCGTACACCCACGTTTCTAAGAATAATACATTTTGACTTCCGCTAGGAGTGCACGCATCATTCACTTAAGAGTTGGCCTTACGTAGTATAATTTCATTCAAACAAAGAGTAAATGTATTTATCCGAGTGAGGTCTGCGTCTTAAAACTTGCACATTTACTTAGACTTTATTAGACTTGACTTTGATTTAACCTTATATTGTTTAAAACTACTTTGGAATGTGTGGCCCAAATCCTAGTGGAATCGTTACAGCATGTACGAGTCAAAATATACCGACTTGTGACAAGTTGGTAATTTATTATTCTCTGAGGTTTCTGCTACAATTAATTGTCGTACTCAATTATTGAGTTGATGTTAGACAAAATCGTCCGTCGAATTGAAAACTATTCAAATTCAATAAAAATGCTCCTTCTTCCAAAGTATCTCGGAATGTCTAAATTACTGTATTAGAAAGATAAATGTATCAGTTTTATGCAAATCGGGACTTTTTTTAGAAAATACACATTAATTATAAAGAATATCTGAAATGAAAATCAACACATCAGAATGACTTTGCTATAATTTTGTATGGTTTTAAATCCTTTGAGTTTGGTTTATGGATTGTATTAAATTACTACGCAGGTTTACAATTAAGAAATCAAGATACGAAATGACAGTTTTGTCTATAACTTCGTTAGTTATAAAATACTCATTTAACCATGTCTCAGACTCACAGCTAAAAATTGATGCAATATATTTTTTAAATTAAAATTCGCTTGCAAATAGACTTTTTTTATTAAAACAATTTTATCAAAATATGTACTTTCTGCCACAGAATCAGACACGACCGTGTATTATATTAGTACAACCACTCTACAATAAATAAATAAATAATATATATAACATAAAATAATATAAATAATTTTAGAAGTTGTCACTAAATTAACCACAGTCGTTACGTTTGTGAAAAAAGGTTACTTTCGACAAGTAAATGCGATAAGTAATTGAATTTCATAAACGAAGATAGTTAATGTTAGAATAATAAATTGTCAATTTCTTATCATTTATTACAAATCATTTGGTTCATTAAACAAAAAAATTTGACAAGTCTGTATTTGCTACTGAAATGGCTAGTCACATGCCTTTCTATAAAATATACTTTAATATTTATATTAGTGGTTAAAGACGACAAAATTTAATTGGTGTGACAAACAAAAGAGCTTTATATATATATATATATATATATATATATATATATATATATATATATCTGTATATCGAATTTTAACTTTGCGTCTTCAAAAATATAAGTAAAATAAATTTGCTCACAATCGGTTGCCGTGGTTGTGGTGATCAGATATTTGAAACCGATACCAAACTCAAAATCATTTTTAGAACTGATTAACAAAAATACATGTTTCTAAACTAATTTTAAATAAACTATTGTATTAAGGTTTTTTAATTTTGAGTTCAAATTTTGACACAGGTTTTTAAATAGGAATATCGTTGACATAGTCAAGAGCGTTTATCAAATGATTCATATTATTTGTTAAAGCATAATCCTTGCAGATTATTTATTATTGGAAGCTGTTATGTTTTAAATAAAAATATAACACAGAATAAATCTATATTGATGTCACAAAGGAACGTGGGGCATCCCTTGATTACCTAGCTTATCAGATCAGAATATTCATTACTCTCCCTCTATGCTAGTTTCGGTTATTTTGTTTTTTTTTGTGGGGGTTTGTCATATCTGATAGTGGACTTTGCAAAATGTTCATTAGAAATAAAACCTGTGATTTCAATTTGCATTATATAAATTAAACTCTCCATAGATAACCAAACATTTGCGTTAAAAAAAATACTGTTTCAATTTAGTTTAAAAGCTGATTTTATGATATCTCTTTTATTTATAAAGAGTAATCATAAAGAACAACCACATCATGGTAGTTTAATTCAAGATATGAAGTTTTCAGTTTTGGAAAATTCCCGGTAAGAATTTATAGGTTATTCGAATTCGTGTTTAAATAATATTGTTAAAACTACCATAATATAATATCATTAATGATCACTGACAGCAATGACAATAATAACTTTTCATTCTAGTATATTTCTTTATGATTGTTCGTAAGGGTTATAAACAAAATTAATCTAATATTTTTTTTAATAACTAGCTTAATTTGTGTGTTTGTAGTAATTTAGATCTATAAATATTTTTGGATACATATTGCCACAAGGGATAAAACAACAGAACCATGTTACTATGCCTAGAAAATCGTGTGAGAGCACTTATTATCTTACATCTGGCGACCTTACGTTTAATTTTCGGTTTATGTGTATAATGTAAGATTTTTCATAAAACTTCAATGTGTTATTCGTAGCAAACAAAAATCAATATTTAAATTGTGTTTTTTTTCTTGTTTTACATGTCAATATTGTTAGGTAACATTGACACTTAAATTTATGTTTATTAAATTATGATGTTTGGTGCATCCTTAAATACAATCATTAAATCAATAAATTTTGTTTATTTTACAAATCCGTCTAAAAATTGTTTTCTAAGTGTTATTAAAAATATTAAATCTTTAATAAAAAAAGGCGACAAATAAATAAATAAAATCAACACATAATCTTAACGACAATTCATAGCTATCAACAGCAATTGAAACATTTTTTGATATTTGGGCAGGAACTGAACAAATGAAGATTCTCGGAAACTGTGAACAATTTATTTACCAAATGCAGGCAGTGTTGAGATATTAATATGCAGGAATATCCCATGTGGGATTTTTAAATCGGAAAAATATTAAACAATTCTAGAAGGTACGGATTTGATTTGTCATTGAAATGATTGTAAAATGAAAATATTTAAAATGGTTAAAACAATACAAATCTAATTATGTTCCATTAGTAGCTTACATATATTAATAATTTTGCCCATCTTATTTCATAATTTGAGTGGAAGTTTTAACAAGATAAAAATCATTCATCATGTTTTGTTTAAATATTTATTGGGATAAAACCACAATTATCTAAATCTGTGAAAACCTTTCAATTGTTTGAAATGGTCACTGGTTATGTAGTTTGTTTAATACCTTTCATCATCAGAAAAAAACTAGTAGATGGGAGTCCGCGGCATTTCTATGTTTGAAAATGATCCAGTTAAAGCAATAAGTATCATCACTCAGCTGGCAGGACTAGTGGCGGGCAATAGGTTTGTTATCTGGACACTTCTCAGAATAATTTCACATAAAAACGATAGGATTGGTAATAAGATATATCTGAAAGTTTTTTTTCTACGGATTGTAGGCTTGGAAGAACATTTTGAAGGGAATGAATTGTTTAGGATTATTAATCAAAAGAGCCTTGGGTTTGGTGGAGCAAAATTATAAACAAGAAAAATGATTTTATTTTAACCTTATACATCTTAGAATTTTTTCACTCAGATAATTCACTTTTTACTACAAAAAAATAATTTTACAAAAATCTGAAAAAAAATACTGTAAAATTACCGAAGTAATAAATTAGTATTTTTGTCTCGTTTAATATAGAATTTAAACTGGTAGATTTAATGAAAAAACTTATTGAAGGTCAGGAGATCTTTTGATATTTAGAAAAATATGCAGTTCAGTTAAAAAATGTTTTAGTTAAACATTTGTTATTTTGTACAAATAAGACCAACCCCCAAAAAATCAATATATTTTGTTTTAAATAATATTTTATTTCGCATTCCATACCAATTTTGATGTTCACTTATCTCAATTAATTTAAATGGCGCACCTTATTTAAATGCAATTTAGGTTGCAATTGAAAATTTTTTAGGTGTGAGATTATTCTTACGGCAAATTTAAAAACATGGATATTCGTAAATAAACCTTAAATAGAGTTTTCTTTGAAGACTTAAACACGGTAACTGATTCCATTGGTATTGTACATACTCTTAAGTAACCTTAAATTAGGCGAAGTCAAGTCTAATAAGTCTAAGTTAATGTACAAGTCGGAAGCTATAGACGTCACAAGTTACGTCGTTGTTCCGTAAAAATCTCCTTAAAAAGAGAAATTTATTTCATTATAACTTTATTTAATTGAATTAAAATGTATTACAATAATTTATGGAAAGTACTGTCAAAGAGAACTGTCAGAGTGAATAATTTATTCACAGAAAGAACTGTTCTGAGCGACTATTAACAATACACTGGATAACTTGTGGCTTACAGACATAAGAAATACAAAATTATTGCTGTATTTCATTATAGGAAAACAACTTCTATTGTGTTTTTGTAGGATAAATATTGTTCATGTAACATATCTACTGTTTACTCTACGGCCAATGTTTAAGTGAACGATATGTGCTCTGCTAGTGGGAGTCATGTTATATCTTAGGAAAGCAGGGAACCGAATTGAACGAATTAAAGAATTTTCATCTCCAGTTCGCAGGTTTTTAATGTTTTAAATAACTGAATATGTATAAAAAACTTATAGTTCTCAACGCTATTTAAAAATCTAATTTAATGTCTATACGTGTTGCCATTGAGTGATTTTTATATTTGAAAAAATTTTGATCAACACAATTAAAGATAATATAGAGAAGTTTAATTATTACGAAAAATACATCCAAATTTGGCAGATAAATAATTACGATGATTGGTTGTTTTCAACTACTTCAACAGTTTTTTGTGCGAAAATATCACTAGATAATGGAAAAGGTTTTGATCCATCTCTTGGTGTATAGTGATTAGTGCTCACGCTATACGAGTGTGAGGTTCCTGATTCAATCACTAAGCTGGTTGGAGTTCAAACATTTACGTGTTTTTCTAGTATCGTCAAGAGGGAAATTGGTAACGAACTCTAGTTCGAAATGTTAGGAAAATGGCGATGGGAATGATGTAATAACCATATTCTATCCGACTGAAAACACTTTCAGCAGCTTTAGGCACTTCAGGGATGTCTAGTTCCAGAAAAAAGTACAATTTGTGTTTTCTAAAAATGATAATTTTGATGTTTACGATCAAATTCACGTTATTTACATATAAAATTCATATTTCAAAGAGACATTCCTAAGTATGCGGACGGTTGCTTGGATCAATTTCGTCTTGGTGTTGTGCACACTTACTTATTTTGAAGCTGGTTTGGAACTTAACATATGGCCTCAGAACACTTAGAATTTACGCATGATTTAGAAACAAAGGTTTACTTCAAATTATGAGTTCACATTTTACGATTGTATGAACTTTCTACAACGAATATTTAAAAATCACAATAACAAAATATTATTCCTGTTGTTCTGGAATAAAGTTATTCCGGCTGTTTGTTTGACAAAGGTTTACCCTTCACATCGCTACACTTTAGTCATTGTGTTACAAGGAAATTGTTACATAACCTAACTTCCCCTCACGGTGTGGGGACTTTAACACCTGACTAACAAATGATGTCAGATAAGAATTTGTTTGGAATAGCAGTAGTGGATTTTGTCGGACATCGTTTTGTGCTTCCTTCTAGTCTCGCATTTACTTTTTGTTTCGCTTATCTTTTTTCGTGTCTCTATTCACGTGTATTAAATGTTGTTTGGTTCGATAAGCTGAAAACCGTGCTTACTTGCTCGCATGGATATTAAACAGTTAAATAACATATTTTGATGACTCATTATATAACCATGGTTTTCAATAAAAATGTATTTTTGTTTCTGTAATTTTGAATCATGATATCAGAGTTTGTTCTTAATGGAGCATTAAATAAAACCTTTTTTTCAAAAATGTTCCCCGTCTTGTATGAAAGATACGTTCGCAGAGTTTTATTTCAAACTTTGGACATTCACTATTTTTGATTGACCATTTTATTTTCTGTATTCATTCAGTTCATTGTAATGATCGTTGTATCAGAATGTTGTGTGGGTTTAAATGACTAATCCCACACTCTTTAGTATTTTAATAATTATAATAATTTATGTTCCTTAGTTTACAACAAGAAAAACAATAACAACAAATACAAACGTTTATATGAAAGGAAAAAAAATGAGTTACCTCTTTGGCCAAAAGTGCTAGTTTAGAGGTTTAGCATCTTTTGAAACGAAGAAAGAATTTCTTAATTCCACTGTTGCACACGGCGCTACAGTTAAAACTAAGTATAAAATATACGATAATGTCAAATGTAATTAGTTTTCTAAGAACACCAACGTTTTTGATTGTACACGATTACATGAAAGACAAAAGAACAAAGAAATATTCATTAAACCATAAATAGAAATATAAACATTATTATTAATAAACATTCATGTTATTTATTAACAACTTAAAAAGATCATTATTCTCCTCAGTCTGTATTAACCGTTTAAAAAATATCTCTGTTTGACATGCGACGTCAATCAATCCAGTAACTTATTAAATAATTTTGTAGCAATACACGAATAAAAATTAATGAAACGTGTTAGTTATTGTTTTGGAATTGGATAGTGGCATAACAATTTACATTCATTTATACAATTGGGTAGGTCACCATTTAAGTAAATCTTACGTAACTTAGGTACCTTAACTGTAGTAGGTCAGTTTATTAAACAAACTTGGTCTCCTTTTAAAAATATGGTTCTTACTAAACTCACTTCAGTTAATAAAACTGGGTACATGGTAGAATCATAAGTTGTTACTTAAGAAGAAATACAATATTCCAAAGTTCTCTCACCAATGAGAAATATAATTTTCTAAATACCTACTCAGGAATAATGATTCTTAGAAAATACAAAACTTTTTAACTGAATTTAATTTCCTTCGTAAATAGTAAATATGTCTATTACAGAGAACAATGAAAATGAACACCTAAAATGTTCTCTCAACTCTAGAACATTTAGTCACTAGCTTTCCAAAGCTAAGTAATTTAAACACTTATATACTAAATCAAGACAAGAGTTGTTAGAATTCCTTAAAGAATAAAATTATAAATTTTACGTCGGTTCGTTGAGAAGCATAATCTTATCCTCAGTAAATTCTCTTCCATTGTGGATTTAGTAACAAGTCTGTTTTATTTAAATATATATTAATGCAGAATTGCGTGCATTTGAAATTAACTTTCCAATAAAGTTACCATAGCAACAAGATGTTGATGAATGTAAGAAATAAAATTTGTCATGAAACTGTTCCAAAATGTTATTACTTTCTGATTACTATTGGTGGTATTTAAGTTTATTGGTTGAAGGAGGGTAAACATTTTTATACGAAAATATAGGAGTCCATACTCTAACAAAGATTTTCAAACTTTTTGTTTTATATTAAAATTATTAACAAAACAGAAAGTCATGACTCATGTCTTTATGACTCCTATTTTATTGTTTGTATATATTAAAATGTTCACGCAAATTGATACACACACACACACACATATATATATATATATATATATATATATATATATATATATATATATATATATATATATAAATATACATACCCATTTGAACATTGTTATTAAAAAATTCAACAGTTTAGTAAAACATAAATTTCATATCTTCATGCATAACGATAATAAATAGACGTATAAAACAAGGAACGCGTTGTGCTGTCTGTGTGAATTATAAACATTAATAAAAGTAGTTAAATTTAATTACACCAGAGCTATAATTCATTCATCATTTTATTGTTTGTAATTAAATTATCTTTTTCATCGACTATTGTGTCTTTGTATAATATTAAATTTTGATGTAATAACTGTCTGAAAAGATAAATGAGAAAATAAAACTGCCAGAACCATAAATTGTGAAATAACAGCTTTCAATTTTGTTTTACAGTTGTAGGATCATTTAAACAAATTTTAAGATCATTGAACTTTTCGTTTTAATCGAGCAAAGTAAGGTCTTGTTTTAATACGACCATTTGATATTTCGTAGTACTAATAGGGTTTTTTGCACCTAGGCCAATTGATACGTATACAAGTTTTTTTTCTTTTGGCGGTTCCTCAAAATTGTTACTCCAGTGTTGCAAGACAACAGTTCTAATTAAAAATACACCGATCGTTCAATTTATTAAATGGCGTGAATTAGGCATAACGGAGCAATCAGTTTGACCTTTATTATTTCTCCTTGTGAGCAGTGTCCATGTGTACAGTAGCTGTGGTGTCATGTACTGTTATTTCTAAATCTGTACATATCAAGATATACAGATGAAGAAGATGATATAACATCGCGTTCTAATAGAAGCGATTTGGGTTTACAAGAATCATTTCTTGAATACATTAAATCGTTATACTGTTTGCAGCACCACTAATAATATAATAGCTGATGTGGTTCATGACTTATCAACTGGGATTTATTTGAGAAAACCAGTGTTAAATTCAAACTTAGGTGTTTTGTTGATTTTCTTCATGTTGCCTATATTCAAGAACGAAGAGTCAAGTGATATATATTTGAACTACATCAAGTGAACGAAAAGTAACTGTATGATAGAGTATCTCAAAGGAGTGAGATTTTTTGGAGGAAAAGTTTGAAATGAAAGTTGTAGAAACAAATTTAGGGGTCAATTGAAGGTTACTTGATACCCGTGGTATCTATACTGAAATTTTGAACAAATTGTTTCAGACAAAATATGTAAGGCTAAAAAATTCCCACTTTTTGGTGACCTTGATCTTGTAGGAGTCATTTGAAGGTTTCCTTGATTTGTCTAAATGTGGACCTTCAGTTTTTACTTCAGAAGATAAAAAAGAACCATCAGCAATGTATTTATGTAATGAGGAGAAATTACCCTTGCGGTTACCTGATCGTCAAACGGAAGTAAATGGAAGATTATGGTAAAAGTCATATAAATATGGGCCCAAGGTGAAGGTGAAGGTCACAATTGGTGCCCTTCTATTGTTTCAAACATTTTTATTACTTTTACATTATCTCTGTATGATATTCTTTCATCCCGCTATTTTTCTTACACTCTATACAACAGCAATGATCATCCTAAATTTTAAAGCTGGGGAAAAATAACATTTATTATACTGTACAATAAAATGACCAGTCTAATAAAATTATTTAAAAGAAATGTAATGAATTATTAATTAAATATTTAAACAATGGACTATCAGACAAATTGGACACTGAACAATTTCCATGGTAAACCATTGGTCTCTGTTTGCCCCTAACAGTTACATTTTTGATGCAGCTACGTATCAATATTGCCTACCTTGCGCCTGAAATGCACATCCCTTCATTCTAATGTTATTATTTATATATGACTTGCAAGTAATAATTTTAGATTATAGTTAGATCCTTACCTCTTATTACCGGTGCATGATGATTGCACTAAATTTCTCAGATATACAGAACTCAAAATAGTACTTGTTATTTCTTCTGAAAATTTTGAGTAAGGAGTTATCAATTCATAAATGAAAATGTATTGGAAAGCTGTTATAGAAGTCGGAATATTTTAAAATCACCTCAACATATTTTGATCACATTTTGGTAAAATGTTAAGATTTAAGACTTATACTAATTTCACGTAAAGAAAATACATAATTGAGTAATTTAAAAATTACTAATAGAACACAATGGCTGGCAGTTGGACTTAAAGGATATTTCTGCGTTAAACGCGTCTCTACATTTGGCCAAAGTCAGAATTTAAATAAACTGTGAAATAACACAGCATACATTTTCTCATACATTGATACACAAAACCAAATTCTAATAAAGCTGAAAATTTACTGGAATAGCCCATCTAAAATTTTTAACGTATTTTTCAAAATTAGTTCGAGAGATTTTGATTAAAGTTTATTACACTGTGGCTACATGTGGTAAGCAAAATTTGTTGTCATCTCACAAAAAATGCCGATTCATGAGTTAGAAAAGGAAAATAAACCATGGATGTCGTTTTAAAGTTTTAATATTTCAAAATCGGCGTAAGCGATTTTGATTTTTTTTAAATAAATCCAAACCGCGAGCGGAAAAATTATGGTTTGTGTGATATTTAGAAAAGTGAAATAATTTTATAAATCCATACTGGATTTCTTTGGGGAAAGGGTGACATAGACGTTATGTTTTGTCCTTAATTGTTAATTATAAGCAAAATATAAGAATGTAAAATTCTTTATTTTTGTACTTATGGTATGCCGTCAAAGTTTGAGATATTAAAAATTAAAAACTCTCCTACATTTATATGAACGACAAATGCCCACTAAATTTGAACAAAGTAATTGTTCCACTACACAAACGGTGAACAGATATCTTTCAAAAATCCATTTTGTATGCTCAGGAAAACTCAAAACGTTTAAAGTCGTGAAAAAGCAACATACAAATTTATTACATCACAAAAATACGTATATTTGAAAAAAGTAAAAATTAGACTAGAAAAGTTTGACGAAATAGTTACATAAATGTTCAGAAATTAATTTTGTATTTATAATTTCAGATTAAAATGAAGATGAGCAAGGTGGGAAACCAGACGAATTCCCAGGATCCGCAAGCTGTAAACTCCAGAGTGTTTGTGGGAAATCTTAACACATTTCAGTGCAGTAAGACCGATGTTGAACGAATGTTTCAGCGATATGGACGTCTTGCTGGTAGGTACCAAGTTTCAATACTGGTTTTGTTTGTACTTCTTAATCTACGCATAAGTTGCATTGTGATACGAGCTATTCAAATGGAAACTGGCATTTCGACAAAATATATTAATCTCTGAAGTTACATAGTTAATATACGGTGTGATCATTTTATATTTTCCATCATTTTTATATCTTAAAAAATATTAATAATCTCTCGAAAAACTGTCATTACTTCTCAAGATATTTAAAAGTCCGTTTTGCAAACTTAAAAATGGCCGCCATTTTCCAATATGGCGGCCAATATTAAAATTTCTTATTGAACGTCCTATATTTTGCGAGCTTTCGGGTTTACACACAATTTTAATACTTATTTATTCCTTCTGTAATTTTAATAAACCACTTAAAACTGGCGCTTCCAATTAAAAAAAACTTACATTTAATGCATTTTTGGTAGGCGATATTTGGTACTTTCCATTGTTGATTGAAATAAAAAATTTGATATAAATTTATAGTTATTTTGTGTGTGTGTTGACATGAAAGAGATTTTTTTTAGAATTCCATTAAGGTTTAACTTTCGTAACAGCAGTGAAATTAATGATGAAAGGAAAAGAATTATAAATATCTTTCAGTGTAAAACAAGTTTAAATTTAGAAAACAATAATTGTAATACTTTAAAAACAATAAACAATGAAATTCTAAAAAATAGTGTTTTGCTTCAACACACACACACGAATAGCGATAAACATCTATTTCATTTAAGGCTAGGAAACTACCTGTTGTGAACTCAACAATGCAGGCCTAAACGGAGCTGATCATATTTTCACGCTATATGATTTTTCTATGTCTATTTCTTTCTTGATTTAGCTATTTTTTATAAATATGTTCCACAAATTATTTATTCTATGTTTAGTCCTGCGTTTTTGTTTTCATTTCCTGAACTAGATCCATGCATAATTCATATTTTAAGTTGACTCAACAATGAGAAGTACGAAAAATCGAATACCGAAAATAATGCATTACACGTCAATTTTTAAACAATTTAAGCGCCTATAACGAATGGATTTATGAAAAATCACAGAATAAAAAATTATTAAAATGTCGTGTAAAATCCGTAAATACCAAACATAGTGGAGGTTCAGTAAGAAATGTTTTTACGTTTGCAAAAAAGATTTTTAAATACCATGAAAAAATAATGGAGATTCGCTATTTACAGTTTTTCGACAGATCAAGATTTTACGAGATACCAATGGTGACAAAGAGAAAATGATTACATGTATATATTGATTCCAAATCAACATTTAATTATTCACAAAACATACAAATTCTAAAGGACTAACGTTACATTTACAAAATTAAGTAATAAAATGTAGATTTACATCGAAACAGCTGGAGTGAAAGGTCTCCTTATAAGATTTTCTGTTAGAAAGTAATTTGTGATACTTGTGGCGTTTAAAACAGAACATCATTGCAATAGACTTGTATGTGACACAACAGAAATAATACATATGTTGTTGGTTAATCTAACCTCAAATTAGTTTTATGTTTGTTGTAAAAATCAGCTGTTATTAAATTTGCACAATTAATTGTTATGGTAACGAATGTTGAAATGGTTTAAGCTTTTGATGGCTGAGAAATATCTGATTTGTAAGTTCTTATAGGGTTAGTGTATTTGAAATTGTTATAACTATAACTTTTTACTCAGGTTCAAAATAAAAAAAATTGCTTACGTCACGACTGACATATTGTTGAGGTGTGATTATTTGAAGAAAATAAGACGTAAGGGAATGAAAGACTTTTTAGATAAAGAATTTGCTTAATTTAGATTTCAACCCTCCCATCAACTATTGAAAACACTCAACTAATGTATGCTCGATGTGAAGGAATAGCGTACATATCTTATCTAATCTTCATGACGGACTTGATTTTTAATATTTTCCCCTCGTATATGTTTTCAAAACAATATTACTTTAATTCTTGATAGAGTTACGCACGAAAATTCACTTTCAAATGTTAATATTTTTAATTCGAAATTTCATTACTTGCAGTTCTTTATTATTGAAATTAACTTCGCTCATGTTCGTTATTTTTTGTGTGAACCCCGTAATTTTAAATGTAAATCGACTTTTACTTGCTTTGATTGCATCATACAATCGTCCTAAGCGTCTTAATTAACAAAATCAAAATGTTAATGACGGTAATCAAAGTTTATTTAAGTATTTTGCTTTTTACTCTCATAAATAGTTTTCATTTCCGATTCACACAATGGTTCGGGTTATTATTATTTACATTTTATCAACATCGGCAGAGCATTACAATGTTATATAAAACATAATTAGTTGACTTGTTTTACTCTTTTTTGTTTTGTGCGGGAAATTTGATTAAATTCGTTAGTCCCGACTTTGAGCAAATCAAGAATTTATATTCCCAACTGTCTTATGACCGCTACAAATAATTATTATTCCATAAATTGTACAGTATATGAATTTCTAACATTACTATTCCAATATCAATTGACTAAATCAACGTAAAATAATAAATATCGTATAAACTTAAAGTCTGTTTGTCAACTTTCAAATCCAAACATCTGATCTGATTTTCACGTAGTTTTCTTTCCTACGTGGGTACATTCTCCGTTCAAGTTTTAGTCTATGTTTGATTAAAATTAGTTCGTAGAAAAAATATTTGTATATGTTCAAATGAATACAAAATTAAAACTTTATTGTGTTTATAATATTTTTATAGTACCTATTATTGCTATAGCTCTAATTATAATCAATCGAAGTCGCGGGCGCACCTAGTACTTTTGTCAGGAGAGCTTAAATATGTTAAAATACTAAATTATATCGAGATATTAGCATGACCGTTGGGAGTTTAGAGCATTACAGTTACAACACCACTTCTAAAACCCACTTTTTTAGACTCAGAGGTATCCAAAAGGAATATTCTCATGAAAAGCTCAACATCGATTTTGTTGACCCATCACAAAACCTTTTATGTGAGAGAGAAAATCACTAAATTACAAGTAATGTTATTCAAAACGTCAACAAACTATTGATTGTCTGCACAGCAATAAATAACAGAAATACAAAACACTCGTGTGATGCGTACACAGAAAGACTGTTTTCACTTGATTTACCAACCAGTCCTTTATCTCTCGTACAGATCGGATGTTGGCTCGCGTCCAGTAAGCTTTGTCCCAAAACATACGTCAATTGCTCTGTTATTTTTGTATTGTGTGTGTTTTGGCTTTAAATCTACGTTTTCCCTCCCCAAACATACCGATGAAGCTAAATTTTACTTGTAGTCCAGCATATCTTAAAAATTTAGTTTGTTTTTATATATTACTTACATCCTATCTCGCCGACATCAGTACTCACTGATTTACTAAATATTTAAATTTTATAGATGATCTTTAAAAATGAATTTTAGTATCGGGTTTAATATACGACATAATCAAAATATAATTATATGATAAATTAAGATAATAAAATAATGATTTTGTTAGTAACCTTTATTAACAAAAAAGAGAGATTACAAAGGAAAAAAAAAATAACGGTTATCTAGATATTTGACATTAAAACATTAAAAACATTTTGTTAATGTATAAAATAAAATGGTGGCGTTTGATACAGGGTGATTCACGAAGATATGCAGGAACTTCGGGAGCTCATTCTACATGTAAAAGTAAAGAAAAAAGTTATATAAACATAGGTCCGGAAATGCTTCGTTAGCGAGTTACGGCTAGCGAAAGATTTCGCCCAGAATTTTGTACCCTGGGTTAAATAAGAGCCTTTTGGAATTCTGGTAAGGTAAATTAAAAGGCAAATCCAATTTTTTTAAATGGTTTTTGACATGACACATTGAATAAAATAGGTCCCAGAACTGTAAGTTAATTAGTTTTTAAGAAAACCAGTGTAAAATTCAAAACAATTGAGTAAAAACACATTTATTTTTACATTTAGCCAACAATAACTTTGTTATTTTACCAATAAACATATCAAATTTTACAATACAAATAGTAGAAAATTTAATTCTGAACAAAACTCTCGTGGCTCGGCTTTGCTGGTTCTTGTAACTATACGAATATCACACACTCTTGGGAGGTCAGGATTCAAACAATAACCTCGCTATTTCTCATCGTAGAGATGGTTGGTGCCACTACATCCACAATTTAAATCAGCAATTTTGTATTTTATTTAGTGTGTTATAAGTTAAAATAACATATGATGTGTGATCAAGGAACAGTGTAAAATATCCGTCGTTTTCAATTGCATTTTATTCAATTTTAATAGGGTTCTATAAAATAACGCTCTAGTACCGTTTATTACATTTAAAGTTCCTATTGTATTATATTTTGGTCGCTATAATGGTTACAGTGCAGACGACCACAATAACGACGACGGACGGGGCATGTTGAAAATGTATTTTTTATCTGTTTCCTGAGGCCGTGAAAAGTTATTGAATTAACATGAAGCTTGTTTTTATTTAAAGTTATAAATAACTTCTACGTAGATAGTATTAAAGTTTTACTATTTGGAGAAATAAATCGTAACTATCTATGAACGTTGGCTCAATTACGTTGGTCTAATTCTGTAACGAATCAAGTTGCCACACCTGTCAATACGACATTCGGTGCTTGTCCCACATTGTCAGTAAGCTGAAACTTTACCCTAACATAGAATATCAACAGTTGGCAATTGAAGGTGTTTTATAAATAAATTATTGGAAATAGACAGTTTATGTGTCCATGCTGTTAGGAAATAATGAAAATTGTGCATTAAATCTCGATTAAAAACAATATTTTCGTTGAGGACAAACTGACAATTCACTCTCTAATCTCCCCCGCCCACCTCTCTTTCAATCTCTCCTTTACTCCAAAAATGAACATACAATTAAGTAGTATGATAATAAATATATTTTTGTATTCAAATAAATATCTTTACTCTTCTTTTTATGGGAAAAGGCAGGAGCTTAAATATACCAACAATACTTATTTTTATGTATTTATTATATGCATTTTTGTGCAGTATTACTTAGTGGGTGTTCTAAATGTATCGAACCTTTCCGTGATTTTTGAAACAAATTGAAATAAGAAAATGAAACCTTGGGAATATCTTTGGTTAAATAGAACCTGCTTTTATAGGTGGGGTTGATGACATTTTTTTAAAACAGGCCCTCTTTATCCACACTAGTCCCAAAGTTTCATTTTCTTATTTTTATTTTTTCTGTTAAAAAATTAGATAGCATCCCTCCATACTTAAAAAACACCCGGTATGTTTGTTTTTTAGTTAAATTATATATACAGTTTGTTTCAAAATTTCTTTACTACCTTCTGGAAGTAATTTAGTGTATCAAAATAATTAACAAAATTCTTGTAAACACACGTCCAAAAATACTTTGTTATCTGTCATGGCTAAAACATGTTATCGTTCTTCTTATAATCATATCTTCTTATCATTCCCTTGAGTATTGGAAATGATGTCTATTAATGTAGTTTTCTCAATTCAAACGAGTGGATCGATTTTTATCAAATGTGGTCTGTGAGCATATTTTGGTCTTATTTCAAAACTATTGCTTTAAGATAGTCTGAAACCACCCCCAAAAAATAATAACAGAATCATGTTACCATCTTCCAAAATTGTCGGTTCGTGTATTATCAGTAAATACAACAAAAAATCGTCATAAAAGACAACACTTCTGTACTATGATATAGAATAATGGGATGTTTCGATTTTGTTCCAATTTGGGTGAAAAGTTAAGAATAATGTTCAAGACGTGGTAGAAAATCACAAGTAAATGAACACTTTGGCTCACGTCTTCCTGAATCTTCCAGATATTGGCAAAAATCGAAAATAATCCTTAAACGCCGTCATTTAAAACTCGAATCATGTTTTCAAATGTTTGGTTAGGTTAGATTAAGGTACGAGTGATTTAAGAGATTTGCGAAAAAACAAGCAGGACTTGTGTTTGAAGCAAAGAACCAACATTTCGAAAAATCTATTGTCTTGCCTTCTAAGTCGGTCTTCCGTTCTAGCATCCGTTTTGCTTCGTAAATAAAAGTAACTCTTTTGGCCGCCATTTGTGTTCGGAGGTCATAATTTTATTTTATTAATGTCATAAACGAGCAGGCTTATTGAACAATAACATGGAATAAGAAAGACTTACAATTTTGAATAGAATCTAAACACAACATAAAAAGTAAGGGTTCTCAAGAGAAATTAAAAAGTTGTTGGTTGCCATATTGTAAAATGGCGACCAACAAAATTTTTTTCAGTTTTTCAAAAGAAATTTTTATGTTATATAAAAAAGTAACAACTCTCCACCATTTAAAAATTTTCATCAGGTTAATAGTTTATGACATATCAAAATTGTGACACCCTTTATATATATAAAGAGTGACTCTTTTATATATATATATATAAATTTTATGTCAATTTATATACAAATCGTATATATGTAAAATTTTCTCAGGACAAAATATAATACAGACATATCTGTATGATGAATAAAATCAACAATACTCTGAGTATTAAGGATGGGTGTGTAAGCATATTATTATTTACTGTAAGCATGTGTTTGTGGTGTTGTATTTTTCTTCTGTTTGTTCATGAACATATAATCACATCTACAAGTCTTAAAAAACACATTAGATATTTTAATCAAAAACTAAACTACATTTTATCATCAACAAATATATAAGGCAGTCTCATTACGTTTTCATTTTAAATTTAAAAACTGCAAACAACTGCATGAATAGTGAAGCCTGAAATAAAAAATAAAAAATAAAATGATAAAGCGTTATTCTATGTAGTTACTTTTAAGCTGGAAATAAACGCTGCTGCGGAAATTAAACCTTTTGTCATTTGCACAGTAACATAACAGTAATCACACACTGCTATGGGTGCGGACATATTGTTTTATGTGTTGTGTAATGACTTGGGTCAATTAATACTTGTTCTTAATGCATTGCAATTACTAAGTAACTGCAAAACTGTCCTGGCGGGTTTGAAAATGTAATGTAAGAAACGGTGTCTTTTCCGGTTTTTCTAATTTTATATAGGTTTGGTTTTATAAGCAATAAAATCGGTCTATTAATTAAAAACCAGAGCAAGATTGGTGTAGTGACTAGAGTTTTTGCCTTGAAGATGTTCTGGATTCGATCCTGTGAGTGCTTAACAGTTCAAGTATTGACTCAGCATTGTGAGAAATAGGAAGCTGCGGTAAGTTAGGAATTCTAGTAAAGAAAGCTAAAGTTATGGTGACAGGAACTCGATTTGCAGACAGGAACTACATGATGAAAAGCAGTTTAGCAGGCTTAGATACACAACATTCTGTTCCGCTTAGGATTTTATACCTTTTTTATTGATAATTATCAAAATGGCGGATGATTTTAAAATTTACAATAAAACTGAATAACTAATCTCCTGCAAGTCGTGCAATGTCCCAAAATAGCTAATTTCTTGCAGCTATGAATTCTGTTTACATAATATTTAAAGTGTTTTCAAATAAAAAAAATAAAAAAACAGGGCACCATCATTCTTACCAGCCCCACAGTACAATGTAACACAAGCATCAGATCATCTAAATGCAATGGCTAAAAGTTGGTCCCTTGGGACTTGTAAAAATACCAATTTTATTTTATTTTCAGACAAATTAATCAATAAACTAGGATTTACTATTCATAGAATATGAAATTATCGTACAATTTGAAAATTATTGTCGTTTTTTTGCGTAGTTCCTTCTTCTTCTGTTTTTTAAACCTGACTGTACGACCTGATAATGTTGTACTCATTGGTACTGTATACTCTTTTGTTTAGCACAGTTGTTCACATTCCAATATTTGGCCATAACTTTTGCTTGGATACAACTTCGTAGTTTCCTAAACTTTTACTCATATTTACTGCTGTTGTTTTTCCTTACATTTCCGGAACTACGTTTAAGTCAGTACTAGTTAACATAAGTCTTGTGACATCTAGAAGTGTTCTTTCCCATTAACATAAGACGTTGTACTGTATCTGAGGTATGATTACCATAAAGCCATCTGATCATAGCTGGACGGAGACACAAGTACTTTCCAAGAATTCGCTTAGAAACCAAAATAATTCGGTTGATTTCTGCAGAATGATGTTTTTATCTTTACTTCAGACGAGTCTTCTATCCAGAATAACAATTAGATATTTTACTTCATCCGAGAGTTCTTGTTTAGTATTTACTAGCTTACCCTGATTTGGTCTATTTTACTGTTTCTTCTGAGGGATATGATGGTAGTCTTACCATGGTTAATAGTAAGGCCATTTTTAAACACCAAGCATCGATCTTCTTTAATGTTTCATTTGTTAATTCTGCAATAACATATATGAATTTACCTCTTATCAATACTACAATGTCACCATAATAAATTTGTGTGTAAATATCTTAATCTACTTAGTTCAGTTATTAGGGATCAATTACCATATTCCACAGCATCGATGAGAAAATTCCTCCTTGTGAAGTACCTCTCACGACTATCACATCTAATTTTTCTCCATACTGAGTTGGACGGATTATTCTATATCTAAGCATTGGTTCTAACCAATTGCTAATAGTGTTTTCTACCCCTCGATTTTTAACTGCCGCTATGATTGATTGATAAGCAGTATAATCAAAGGCCCCCTTTATATCGAGAACTGCACTTAACGAAAATTCTTTGTCATGTATTGATTCCTGGAGTCTGCTTACCAATTGATGGAAGGCTGTTTCACAAGAATTACCCGTATGCATGTTGGTTACAGTGAATAGGATTCTTAATAAGAAGTCCATTTTTTTGGTGTATTTGTGGTAATCTTGTCGTTGTTTTTAGAAGATAGGATAGGACAGTTATTATTATATGAGTAGATAATGGCCTCTAACTTTCTTACTGTGGGAATCTAATCTATAGGTTAATTCTTCATGATAAGAGTTCCAGTTTTATTTTTTATTTTTAAACTTTTGGATTTCAGAATCAAAATTTGAGTTCCACAGAATACGACAGATGCTAAGACACTCAGTTACAAAAGAACTAGTATTCTCTGTATACATTGTAATGTTAATGACTTCTTTCCATACTTTGTTCATAAGGTACGTTTACTTAACTGATTGACATGAGCGTTGGTTACAGTGAATTCCATTGTTTCTAAAGATGGTTTCCAACGAGTATTAACATTTATAAAGGGGCTAATTACTATGACAGGTCAACTGATCGCCATAGTCTACGTTTAATGCACAACTATCCTTGTACAATTTATCCATTGGCACGGATTAACTTTAGTATTACCCTAAGGACACTTTACACCTTATATTGGGGAATATTTATTGACCTCCCCGTCTAGATCCGTTGTGTTTGTTCAAGCAAGGGTCTCATGGAGCAGAATGCAGGTTTTCGAGGTAGCTTCCTCGAGTGTAGATGTGATTGTAATCCTCTGCTAAACACACTTACTCTATTCCTTTTTGCTTTAAAAATTCTTATGAGTCACTAAATGCAATGTTAAAATCATTTATATTTTTTTCACGTATAAGTAATATAGATAAAGTTATATGAATGGTAAACAAATGTACATTTAGGTTTTTATATGGCTATATCCGCCTGCCTGTCGTATATGGAATGCTCTACGATAAACGAGTGGACAGATTCAAATTCATTTTTATATATAGTCATATTTTAGACAAATCTCGAGACATATTATTATTATTTTTTCGATATTTCAACATTTTGTAAGTAGTTGCTATGAAATAAACGACAACAAAAAACATCAAATTAGAATTTTCTCACAATCGACAAAATTTCGCTCAAGTGTAACTTCGAAAGTCCCACGAAAAGCATTAGTCACCATCCCTTCAAAAACCGACTACTGAGATTATCAGTAACAAACATTAAATCGGTCATGATTTTGTAATTTCTAAAAAAAACAGCTCTACTGATTTCGTTAAATTTTTTGTAAAATGTGAAGATTAGAACTTCATTTTACATTTTAATAAACGAATACATTAACCAGCAAAATGTTTCAAATAATTAAAAATATTTCCCCTAGTTTTATAGGAATTCAAACAAAAATACATTACATTACATCAGAACTTACAGATAGTGGTTAATCTCCAAATTTCTGTAATAAAAAATAACAAATTTTTAAACATAATTTAAATTTGGAGATGGAACTCTCTATTTTATAAATATATATACCGTAAATAATAAATACAAAGGATAAAATTCACAATTATTCTATGCTGATTTTTTAATTCATTTATGCTCTTCAATTTCCACGCAAAGTTTTCCTCGTCAAATAGATAATTCATTTGACATTCGTCAGAGTTATATTTATTTTAATACTTTGACAACTATAATGAGGTGCCGAAATTCGTAAATACCCTATATTTAGTAAAATGCGAATGAGGTGAGGTGACAAGGGACAGCAAAACAACGAGCTTATACATCTGTGTTTCTAATCTACGGTGACAACTGCAATGAGCTTTGTTTGCCTAATTACTCTGTGTTAGGGTAATTAGTAAGTTGTACGTGTAGGCTTCATTGTTGAGTTGGGGTTTTTAGCTCATTTTCATAATTGATGGGGCGATGATCAATGTTTACTAGAACGGTTCAGTACTTTCAGTACAACTACACATTATAGTACTTTAAGGTTATTTTTTTCATATTTAAAAACCATAGCGTTGTTCACTTTACCAAATAAATGGCTCAAAAACATACACAAAACCAAATAAATAATATAAAAAACTAATCTTTATAAAAAATATCAGATCAGTAGTTATCAATCAAAAAGTAAAAATAAACCATGGACGGTGTTTTTATATATATTGCTTCCCTCCAAACTTGCTTCACTTGTAACATAAAAACATCCTCAGGATAAATCATATTTGATTAAATTAGAGCTCTTAATGACAGGGTCAAAGTTAATTTTGTTATTGTTTTTCATCAATTATTAATAAATAGTAATATATTTTTACTTGCGATTTTATACACGGGTTTTGATAATTAATTTGAACATTTTACTAAAATTAAACTCGCTAGATTTTGAGATATACGTTTTATAACATTCCCATGGCTGTTTGTGTGGTCCTGTACTGATATCTCACGATCCGGTATTTTTTAGAGACATTTGGGTCTTCAGCGGCTACCCTTTAGTAAAAATTCATTAAAATAGCACTGATTTTAAGAAGATCGTCATTTTGTGTTATATCGCAGCTACATTTTGGGTTTTATATAATGAAAAAGTCAGGATAGTAGCTAAAATATGCCCAACAAATGAATTAAAAACGGTCCTCACGTTTGTAGCATAGACGACAGACATGACTCATTCCGAAAACCACTACTCTGGATACCTTTAAGCAAAAAATATGACAACGATTTTTGCCCCATCACATAACTCTCTCTGTACTAGGTAATGTGAGAAAGTAAAATACAAATACAACTTTTTATTGGTAAGCTTAAATTGTTTATTTCCCATTTTATGAAAACTATTACAAGATGTTTTGAAACGTATCAGACAGTCGTATCAACTAGACCATCTGTAGAAGTAAAACCATTGCAACATACGTCAGTTAAATATTAAAAGCAAGTTCTCTGTTTTAAATAAGGCTTACATTTTTTTCAGTTAATTCTCCAAAAGATCACCTGCTGTAAACCCTTGAAATTGGGAATCAAAGGTTGCTACCTCGAAAAACCGTTAGGTAACAACACCCTGGCATACAACACATGTTTCGTTAGTTTACCAATGTTGGCTCTTATGTCAAAATTGTAGTTGAATTTTTGTGTGTATTTCTATGACTTATGGTTGTCTTGGTAATGTTTGTATTTAGTTTTAGTTATTTTGACCGTGTAGGCCTAACTTTAAGCCTTCTTTAGATTATTAGTTTTTTTAGTTTCTAACATGCGTCTAGCATACTTAGTTTAATTTTAACTTTTGTCTTCTTCCACGTTCTATGCTCTTGAACCAGCGTGTAATAATTAGTGTACGTATACACAAAATACACAAATCATAAACATATCCGATTAAATATATCAATAATATGAACACTAATATCACTCTTTAAACTTTACACTTATTTAAGATTGGAGTAACGTAGCAAGAGATTAAAGTAAAACTCTACCTCGTTTCGTTCGAACTTTTGAACTGTAAAGGTTCGAACCCTGTTCGTGTTTTTGCGTTTAATCTGTATTATCTGAGAGAAGAGCAATTTTATCCTCTTTAATGCAATAAAACGTAAAATGTTTTATCTATATTTTATGTATATTTCACTGGCGGTAATTAAACTGATTTTTGCCCACACGGTATTTATTATTATCTATTAATGATGTCATGGTGAATAATTGTTTACCTCAGTATTCCCTGTGTATAAATTTAGACTAAAAGCTTCTGTAAAGTGCCAATTTAGGCTTACGTAGCCTACACTATACATCATGTAAGCTTTCCATGTTTATTTGGTTTACTAGCCCTACCATTTTAATTGTAATTTAAATAAGTTTACTACAGTTAAATAAATATTAATTACGCCATTTTATTTTTAACAGATAGCTTACAATTATTTCAATATATATCCTGCTAAGAATAAATTTTGTTTTTAAATCGGTGTAGATGAAATACTTTACAGAGAACAATTGGCAAACTCGATCACACAGAAATTATCCTAACGTTGACACTTCTGATAGTGTGACAGAGAGAATTAGAATATTTATAATTTTTTTTTGTACCAGATCTCTGATTTACGTAACGATAATCCCAGTTATGCCCCACACTGTATTTTTAACGAATTACGCATATAAGTCGCTGACATGTAAATTGGTCTGTCAGAATGCGCGTATGTACAAACATGTACACATACGTAATTTTATGTGAGCTACGCATAAAACATGTACAAAGTTACAATCTAAGCCTATTTAATTTACAACATAGGCTTTGTAAACTTTACCTCATTTTGAATTTTACACAATATCTGAATAAAGATATTTACGCTCGAATTGCATACACAGTTTTTCCTACCACTGTAGTATACAGTATATTTCCTACTATTTTTATTATTTTTAGGTTATCAAAATATAGGTTGGCATGTTACAGAACAATAGTTGGTTTGTTATTTACTTTTAGTTATATTTATGTTAATAGTGCAGTCTTTACATCTGCTTATATCCCGGTGGAGTGTTTGACGACTCAAAATCGTTCTCGTCTGTTTCAAAATAATGTTCCTACTTTGTATTGAACACCTAGGCCTATAAATGCATTTGAGGTTATCTGAGTCTGTTTATTGTTCAGTGAGCGGGCTATGGGACTATAATAAATCTGAATCAGCTGATTTATTCAAAGTACGATAAAAATCCATCTTAATTTGCTACCAATATATATTTATTTTGTACACGCTGAGTGGCTTACTAATCAGCTGTTGTAGAATCTGTCACTAGCTTGTAAATCGACGCTTTAAACGTAGTTGTAGGAAACTATTAATATTAAATGAATAATTATCGTGTTAATTGGAAACTCATTAAGGGTTTTTTTTTAATTTGTGATTTTTTTGTTTCCTTTTTATACGTGTACTAAACGACAGAAAACATATGTATTTCCACAACAAACGCTTTATTTGAAATAAGACGTCGTTTTGTTAACTAAACCATCATCTTCAGTAATTTCTACAGAACTAGCTGATGGCCCCAGTTTCACCAGGGGATAGTTCAGATAGATTTATACAGAAATACTTCTTTTAGCACAACTCTAATGGTGTTGCTATAGAAATAAATTGTGCAAAAATACAGCAAAACACCAATTTTAATAAAAATCGACCAATAAATAACATAGATATAATACTTGATTCAGGGGTAAAAAACACCCTTGGAGTGGAACATTTTCAAAACCCTTTCTTAGTACGCGTCTATAGATTTACCGCAAACCAATCTAAAAAATTCATAGTTCTAGGCTTCTTTGATCAGAGATATGCTTTAGGGGTAAAAAACACCCTTGGAGTGGAACATTTTCAAAACCCTTTCTTAGTACGCGTCTATAGATTTACCTCAAACCAATCTAAAAAATTCATAGTTCTAGGCTTCTTGGATCCAGAGATATGCTTTAGGGGTAAAAAACACCCTTGGAGTGGAATATTTTCAAAATCCTTTCTTAGTACCCGTCTACAGACTTTCCCCAAACCATGTTAAAAATTCATAGCTCCAGAGATTTCGTGATCAGTCATTGGGTTTTGACTTTTATATATATAGATACTTCGTGCAACTGAACTTTAAAAGACTAGACTAATGAGCTAGTCATAACTCCAAAGACTTCACGATATACAATTTAATACACCTTTTATCCAATAACATTATAATTCAACCAATTCCTTACCAGAGGGAAAATATTTATAAAAAGAAAGAAAAACACTAGTGCAACATTCTGTGGAAAGAATAGTCGACTTTTCAGTCCGGTATTGTCTTGTTCTCAAATCAAATTTACCGGCGCCGTTGTTTTTGCTTTCTTAATCAGAGTTTGCTATCAATTGCAGTGTCTTAATTTTTCTTCAGAGATCAAAACAGTACATTTTTGACTACCCGGGATTGAAACCCTCGTAAAGCGAGATTATACCGACAGCCGAGTCTCTGGACAATATCTAATATCTTGCATCTTATTTCAATAAAATTAGAGTTTAAAAAACGAAACTGGTAATAAAATGCACAAAATTTAAAACCACGTACAAATTTAATATGAAATGTTAACTGGTTTGTAGAATATGAAAAAAAAACCATTTAATCAGAATTTATGTAAATCAGTTAACCAATAGTCGTTTATAAGAATAACTACTTACAACTTGTTAAAATATGATATATTAGATTACTTGTTTAGTATACACTCTAATGTAGTTATATATGCTAATGTTATTATCCTGGTTATTGTGGATGGTAGTGTTATTAACCTGTCAGAATTGTTATTTCACATAAGGGTAATCTGCAAAGAGTTGATTAGGTTTTACAGACAGTTTGAACACGTCGTTAATGCGATAATGTCGTCTGTCTTTGTAGTAACGTAACGCATAATGACGTCAGCTGCTACATATGTCTCCCACACGGCGTAAAAAAATACAACTGTACTCGGTGAATACAAAGCCTATTGTTTTGTTACCTGTTTACAATTCTCTTATCTTTACGTGTCTCGTAACGTTTTGTAAAGGGGGCAAGTGTAGTTTCCCTCTACTTTCTTTAAAAATAGGTTTTATTTACGTTGGACGAAATAATAGAGCAAAAATATTACTTTTTAAAGTAATAAACAAATTATATTTTACGATATGGCAAGTTGTGGTATTTTAAATTATCTTATATTTTAGGATTTGAAAGTTGCAATAAAACAATGAAAATTTTGAAAAAATAAACTTTATACTTTATTTATTTAAACAAGTCCAAACTAAAAACCTTTCCTTTTGTCTCACAGTTTTAGTTTAGACTTGTGTTTTCAATTCAGTTGCTTGAAAATGCCTAACGGCGAAACATATGTCGCAATGAAGCTGTTTTGTGGAATTGAATAATCGTCTCATTATTTCCATTATCATGGAATTACATCATGTACCGACTGTTGTAACATTAAATTATATATAAAAAAAAATATATAAAAAAAAGTATAAAGTTTATTTTTTCAAAATTTTCATTGTTTTATTGCAAATTTCAAATCCTAAAATATAAGATAATTTAAAATATCACATCTTGCCATCGCAATTAAAGCTATTTTGTGGAATTGAATAATCGTCTCATTATTTCCTTTATACTTTTTGTTTGTTTTAGACTTATCCATGTTTCCCCACACAAAATCGGATAATGTTTGTATGTTTGTAACAATCTACTGTACAGAGATAACATGTGGACCGATTTTAATGTCGTTTTCCATAATTTATTTTTTCGTTAGTCTAGATATGCACTTCTATGACCCGTGATATTTAAATTTTAATTTCCGTATATAAGTAGTATAGGTAAAGTTACGTGATTGATTAAAAAATCGATTTTTTTTGTGCCTTTAGGGTACCACAAAAATGTTTTGGAAATTATCGATCGGTGCGTAAAACAGTTTTTTCATTGTTGTGGTCACTCGAAATTTAGGGGTTGCTGTGATAAGAAAAAACACAAAATTAGTTATAACGACTTTGATCAAATTTGATCAATGTCGTCTCTAAGAATCCAAACAGAACGTTGTGTCGCCATTTCTCCAAACCTAACTGCTTTTTTAAGAAACTGTATACGTATCTTATTCCAACGGTTTTTAATCGCAATGTCAGAATATTTAAAAAAAATGTGATATAAAACTAGGTTTTGTAGATTCATTAGAAAAATATAGATTGCAAAAAGTAGACGTTGATCTTTATTTCAATACAATACAATAATAATATAAATTTAGAATCTTCGTTTATTAATGTTCCTGGTTTTTTATAATGTGGGTATATTGTATATATAAATAAACTGTAATAGCCTTTCTTTCTTCGTTAATAATGTACCCTTCTGTAAAGTGTGTGGTATTACTGTAGTTAAGGAATACGTTTGTATTCATTTCACAGTTTAATAGTTAGGTGATGATTTGGTAGCCGTATACTTCCAATAGTACTGGTAGAATGTAAAGTTTTAGAGAGACTAGGTTGGTCTCAGGTTTTTTCTTGAAAGTGCATTTAAGCGACTTAGTGTGTGAAAAATCGCAATTAAGCAAATATTAGAGTTTTGTTTATAACATCAAAATAGGAAAACCAATAATTGCTCTATTAGACGTAATTTTGGTTCTATTTTATTCAAAGAGGAAATTAAAGTAATTTTTACTAACAGTTGAGTATATTATCTATTGATAAATAAATACAACAAGCTATGACATGGTAGAATATCCAACATTTCGTCTTTGGTATGCCAGTGTTTTTTATTATAAACCGTACTGATGAGGGCACTGCTCAAAGGGTCTTGTCAATGAGTGATTTGCTGAACCTCGAGTAAGAGACAATATGTGTTGGAAAAAGACATCCATAAAGCACCTATATTAGTTATACGTTTACATAACTGTGAAAGGAGACTGTGTGGAAATATCTTGAATTCATCAATAGTGATAGAATTAAAGTGGTAGAGTGAATAATCAGCAGAAAGATATTAAATGAGGGTAAAACTGAAGTAACTCTATCTTTTGACCATGCATAGGATTCAGGTTCTGCTTTAATGCCCGGAAATGTTCCACTTAAAGGAATGAACTTTCTCACTGAATAGTCTACGAACTGGACTCTGCCTAATGAGCTACAACCAATAAATAATAAGAATGATTAAACGAGACGATGGCTCTACTCTTACGGAAAGGACGAATATATACTTACGAGTTTTTAAGAAGTTTATGAGGGAACAAGTAAAATTTGAGTTGGAATTCTACAATTTATCCATTTTTAGGGTGGATGAAGTCCATTCATGGTGTTTCAACTCTAAAGGAATTATAATAATTACCATTTTAAAAACTGTTTGCTATTACATTAATCTACAGCATCATACCTCGCTTTTACATCGATAGCCCTTCAGTAGTTCAGAAGTGACAATCCTTGGGCACCTTAGTTGGATCCTTCACTTTTCTTCATCTTGAGTGTCACCTTAAAATCTTACAACAAAAATACATCGACACTACAGTCAAAGTCGATAAACGAGTGGAGTACTCTCAGGTTATTGTAACAGTTGAATCTCAATCGATTTTTTACATAATAAATATAATCAAATATTCACATTCTTATGGAAACAGAACTTGGTTAAAGATATGTTAACACATTAAAAGAAAGGAATTAAGAATACATTTATATAAAGTAATGATAACGTTTCTCGTGAGAGTCTTAAATCTACCCTGCAAGTCATCCCTTAGTATTTGTTCAACACCATCGTATCAGATGAGTTTAAAAAAAATCCGTGTTTGAAATTCAAGAGAAGAAGATTAGAAGCAGAAGAAGTAATTGCCTGTTAATTATATAAGATAACGCAAACATTGTCTTCAACTTCAAGACATCTCATCAGTTTGTTTTTAAATAACAGTCAGGGATTAATTAACTTATTTCAACATTAATTAAAGCTTTCTTAATCTTACTGAATGTAGACATTTGGGAATAAGATATCTTGTCACGCATTTAATACGCTAAATTTTCTTCAGGTGAACAAGCAACTGTCAAATCTCGGCTTCGTTGCTTTTTCAGTTTGTTGCTTAAAGACAAATTTTAAAAAAAGAAGAAAATATCATTTAATAGAGACACCCTACTCTCAAATACTATATCAGCGTTAGGGCTGGAAGAATTAAACAGAGTTTGTCAAAAGAGATTTTATAGTAAATGTAAAAGATATCCAAAGTCTACATGAGGAAAGGTAGATCCAGCTAGGTACCTCAGAATTTCCACACTCCCACTTCATTTCTAATTACTAAGGGATCCTTTATAAGGAATTATTATAAAAAATTTAAAAGTTGGAGGAAAGTAAATAGTTGTTTCACTGTATACACACCGTGCAGTCAATTATTGCTTCTTAAAGAATGTGACCTTTATAAACATCACAATGGACCGAGTGAATGTTTTACTGGAACCTTCTCCGAACCCCAGAAGGAATGGAAGGATTGGAAGAAGAACAAGGTCCAGAAGCCAGATTTCTGTGAGAGACATATCAAGCAGTTCAAAAACGTCTTACGTATTCATTCCAGAATAGATATTTGGACAATTTCAACAATTAATTACAACCTCTCGCAGTAAAACATGCACCAAAAAACAAGAAGATCGGAAATCATTTTAGTAATAAATAGCGTTTACAGAATTTTCTTCTCGGCATTCATAGGTCACTGCTCAGTCAACATGCGTACGCATGGTCACTCAATATGCCCCTGCATTTTTAGAATGCCCATACTAACGAACTTGGGTTCACTATGCCTAATGACTAATCACAATTAGAGATGCCAAGAAATGCGTTTGATCGGAGTCTTCTCTCTCTTCTCACCTCATTGGAATCCACAATGCAACTCTCTTTGTCTTGTGTTCTGACATAAACGCCTTTGTTTGTATTTGTTAATCGACTATATGCTTTCATGTTACGACCGCTCGAGTGAACTGCTACAAATTCTAACATGTCTTGGATTTGTAAATGTCACTGGTTAAAATATTATACTTTATTTTGATACTACAGAATTTTGAGGTGATATTAACTTTGCTGGTATTATAAACATATGGTCCAATAAATAACAGTATTTTATATACTAAGGATTACAAAATAAATTTCATTGCTGTAAAAACTGAAATAATATAGTATAGGTTGAAATACGCAACTTAAATGTTGTATAATTTCCACTATTTATATATTGTGGACTTATGAGAAAATAAGTTAAAATAAAACTTAGGTACTACTTGGTTTCTTACCATTTCTCTCACTCTATCATCTCTTACCTTAGGTTTTTTCTGATAGATTTAAAGTAAAGCTACTCTAATATCCACGTAAAGACAGTTTGTTCAACTTAAGTTAAAACTGGTCTAATGATACGTTAAAAAACAGTTCATTTTACATTTTAGCAGTTTGTTAATATTTTACCATTTGCGAAATAAAATCATCACTAATTTAAGCGTTCATATTTTGTTCCTTTTTTCGGTCTGTCATTGGTTGGAGTGTTTTACAAAAACCATGCTGTTTTTTTCTAACTCGCATGAGTGTAACTTAGATTATCACAGTATGAAAAGTTTAATATATTACAGCATAATAAAGTTATATAATCAAAGTTAGAAAAGCAAATATGCATAAATAGAAAACAAATATGAATTAAATATTAAATAGGAACAATTCGTAGTTTTATTTCATATTTCACTTAAGCTGTACTGGAATTGAAACGAAATGAAAAATTTCTCAGTCAACGGGGTTAGAAAGAAATATAAATTGGTATGTTTGGACCACTTTAGTTAAATTATTTTTATGCGAAGGAATAAGTTATGTTTATTTATGAGCCATAAGCCTATCTGAAAGAGAATACAATAAATGTCATAAAATAATATAAGAAAAAAAAGTGTTGGTTTATACCTGAGCCCAGATTTTAGAACACTAGTAACATTCGCTTCCTTGTACTCTAACTAGTCTATTCAATGACACATTAAATGAATAATAACTTTTTATGTTCAGTTTTACAAAGTTAGTAATTTATGTTGGTTTATTATGTTATAAAGTGAATATGTATTTATAAACAAAACTAACTTGAACCTGGTTATTTACAACTACAAGTAGATGACCATTACATTGGTAGCAATGTTTATCAAACTACTAATGAATTATTTCATTCTTCATTATATGCTTCATTTCTTTATAAATACAGAAGAATTTTATTCAAATATTCATATACTCAATATTAAACTACATAACACTGTTTTTTTTTGAGTTCTAGACCAAAATGTATCACAATTTCGTTTGTTAAGTTTACTTTAACGGAAATTTTAAAGGTAGAAAAGGATATAACACACTTATACATATTTTTCTACCCTACTTGATTCAAGCAATTTAATTTTTTTTAAACTAATTTAGAATTAGCGGAAATGTTGGCTTTTGAATGTCACCTGTTTTACGACATATCAAATTCTATGGGAATTGAACAAAATGTTTCGATTAGTTTATTTAGATCAATGTTGATGTATTTGTAGACCAATTTTTAATATTAAAAATGTTTCAAGATATATATTTTATCGGAATCTACTATAAAGGGAAAATTCATGATATGATAAACATGACAATTCTTTTTTAAATATGTTTTACCTATCAGAGAGAACCTGTAACTAAAATCTTAACATCGGGCATTGATCGGAGTGGTAACAAATTGCGATTTGTTGTTATTTCTGGTTCAGGTTTAAAAAATATGTTTATAATAGTTTATATTTCATAGTTTATAATGAAAGTTTTTATCAAACTCAATAGATTACAAAATGCTTTTAGTTGTTATAAATGTGTGTACCATATTTGGTTTTGAGATATTACAAACTACAAACAAAAATATCGTTTTCGTAACAATGTTGATTTGCCTATCATTTTTGAACATAGCATGGTAGATCAAAAATTTAGTTTTAAATTATAGGTTAGCTTTAATTTTAAATGGAAGAACAAGAAATCTATTTTAAATATCTCAAACTGTCCAATTATTTTCGTTTAATTTTATTGAGAATTGTAATGATTTATAAATTGGTTTCATACCTTTAGTGGAACAAAAATGAGTTTTCAATTGAGATAGTAGTTTTATAGAAGCTTTATTGATTCTGATCCAATATAAGATATAGATATGTATGGTTAAAATAGGAAAACAGGGAAATATATTTTGTTTTTAAAAGGGAAAAATATAATTTTTTAAACGATCTCAAATTAATACAATTTTAAATCAAAGTCGTTCCTCTTCGTTGTTTTGCGAAAATATGTTCTGTAACATTATGAAATTTTTTTTTAAATATTTTAAAACCACATTTTGTACACTCTTTATGATAATTAATATAATATTATCCAACTATATGTTAAATTATACGTGTTCAATCCAATAACAAAAAAGAAAAATAATACCAATGACCGCGATTTATAATTTTTGTTCCAGGTTAAGAAATTGGTTAACATATTTATACAGCGACATTTATTATAAAAATCTCTTAAAATAACCTAATCTGACTTATAGAAGTGGAGATATTTTTTAAAACTTAACTGAAAATATGGGAAAATAGCAATTTACTTCCGGTCAACGCTCAATGTAAAAGTGTTAGATATAGATTTCCTCTTATAGTTGAAACATATTAAAACATGGATTTACATGTTCTTAGATTTTTTCCCTATATCATGAATTTTCTAGTACAAGAGACAACTAATTTGAGTTATACTAAAGTCCAATGAACTGAAAACTACGCAATTTGAGTAGTATATTTTGACTTGAATGGCATGCGCAGTCGGGTTCAAGTACTTGTGTGCCTGCCTAATCAATAATAATATGTCTGAAGAGTAAATCATCCTTTGCATCTCTTTATGGTCAGATATGAAAATAAAAACATCGCAGCGAGTGAAAAGCAAACTGAAAAATTGAATGAACTCGGAACGTATATAATAGAGAAACTTTTTTCATCAATAAGGAATCATCAGGGATTTAATATAGCGACTTTATTATGAGAAAGTACTATACAAAGACACGCTATTTTAATCTTATATGGGGAAACCATTTCCAAACCGTACAAATTGTGTGTTTTTGTTTTGTTTGTGTGTATGAGTGTTGGTTTTTTGTTGTCGTTTGTTCAGATTAGTTTTTAGAAACTTAAAAAAAATGAAATTTTCACTTAAGCATTTGTATGAATGTCTATTCAACATCACTCCTTGTTCGGCTGCACATTCGGGCTCGCTTCTCTAACACAATGAAGGAGATATTAAATTAATTATAACTACTAGTAGAATGATTGTTTTAAATAAGTAAAGCTGAAGTATAAAGTCTATAACCATTAGAGCAAATTTTAATTCAACCGTACAAAAAAACACTAAATATAAGGATAAAAAAAGGGTCGAATATCTCGAAAACAGCGGTAGCTAAGAAAATAGGTGAAATGTGAAGATTTTAGACTTAAACTAAAGTGCCAAACACTCAATTCAGACAACGAATCATTTTGATATTATACAAACTACCCAAAAATGGAGTTTTCACGATTTGTTTATATTTTTATCGAATATTTCTTGATTGATATACGAGTTTTTTAAGATGCGTATATGATTTATTTTCACTTTTTGACTGTTAACTATAAACTGGCATTTTTGTGGAAGATATTGACTAACATTTTATTATTAAAAAAAAAAATTAAAAATTATTGATTTTAACGCTAATAAGTTACGTTTTTTACCAGCAAGTATGTAATATATATATATATATATATATATATATATATATATATATATATATATGTATACAATGATATTTTTCAAGTGAAAAATATACGCCCTAGACAGGGAATCGAACTCAGGACCTTTGGTCAGCATTGGTGCGTAAAGCCAAAGGTCCTAAATTCGATTCCCAGTCTAGGTCATATATTTTTCACTTGAAACATTATTGTATAATATGTTTTGATTGAGGCTATATTTCAGCAAAATTTGATGGAAAATATTTTTTTAAATGTTCTGGAGAAATTTAAACTTTGAATTTTGATCTTAAGGAATTTACCTCCTCCAAATTACCGCCTTTCCAGAAAAACAAAACAAAATGTTTTTGGTAGATGTGATTGTAAACAGAAATATGTCTAAACTTCGGAACTAAATGAAATAGATCCCAGTTTTTAGGTTATGGCTCGATACAAAATACAGAAATTATCGTAAAAACTTCTTTTGAGTGTGTGTGTGTGTGTGTGTGTGTTGTGGACTTTTTAAAAACACCATACTGCATGTTGTTATTTTATTTTACCACCAGAATACTTTTATTTTTTAATTTTTATAATTGAGATTCACTGCATTATAAACAAAAGTTTCTAATTTAAAATTTAAATAATGTACCTATTTTAAATTTAAAATAATTTTCTCTCTCGTTTAATTATATGATAATTTATTTGTTTTCTACGTGTTATTCTTTTTAAAATGATGTAGAATTCTACATGGATATCAATTTACAAAAAATGTATGTTGTCTACAAACTTTCTCAATAAAGTTAACTTTATTAAGTCGTAAAAATTTCAAAAATCTTTATTTTTTATGTTTCGACGTTTAAAATTTACATGGAAGGGTTGGGACTTTAGAAGTTACACACTCGTTCTATATTCTTGTTCTAAAACAAAGATAATACATTATAAATCCAATAAAGCTGTTATGCATTCGTATGAGCTTTAATACATTGTTAAGTCAAGATAAATAATTGGAAGGGCGTGGAAAAGCTTTTGACTGTAAAAAGAACCAGTGACGTGAGTTGAACTCAGAAGTGGGAATTATTCGGTGAAGTGAACCGGAACTTGTGGACAATATAGCCGGAACCGAAGAGGTTGTTATCAGAAACTCGCACAACTGACAAAGGTCTAGTCCATTAAGCGATCTTATAATATTCCTTATGCTAACTTGTTTTACTGATAATTTGTTATATTTAGGATTTTGTAGATAAAAATCATTTCTATAGTCCTCTTATCTATAGCCTACAGGTGATTTATTTATAACAACAAAATGTTAACTTATATCACGCTTTCGAAAGAATTGTGTCGGGAGATTTTGTTGTGTTGTTGCACGAAACTAAATTCTCGTTTTATGTTGAGAGAAAAAGACTAGTGAATTACAAATAATTTGTTTTTTTAATTTTTATCAGTAATTTAGATATTTTTCAACATAAAATAAACATGAAGTTATTATGTTGTTGAAAATTAAAAGAGCTACATATTGTGTATCTTATGAATATTAGGTAAAATCATTGATTTGTTAGATATTCGATATGAAAAGATTTAGTAAACACCATTTTGAAACGGTTTAGTGAAAAATTGTAAGATTAACGCTGTAAAACGCTGTAGTGTAAAACGCTGTAAACTAATAGTTTAAAATACTCTAAAAAATGTGGTATCGATATTTCAATCTATTTCGTTTTAAAGAGACTGATTAAAGGTAAACTTAACATATTAGAACATAAGTTTATAGGTACTTTTTAAAATTTATTTTGACATCCTGAATCTCGTTAAGTTTCGTCTTAAGTTCTTAAGTTACCAAAACGTTTTTTGCCTTTAAGAAAAATGAAAACTAAAACAAATTACATTCTAGTGTGATATTTTACGAATGTATGTACAAGCGTGAAAATCTATGTATATTGGATTTTGTATAAAATCTCGTAATGAAAAATACTATGCACGTTTACATTTAAAAATTCTGACACCTTTTTGATTGGGGGATATTTCATTATATACGAAAAGCTAGTTCCAGTTGACCGAGAGATGTACCCAATCCTTATTTGTCAACTATTATTAGTTTAAAAGTAATGAATTATCCTTTTCCTTATACACTCTTTGTTTATGAATGCTTATATATGTCACTTTATAAACTTAACATTATAATAAACAGAATAGTCATTATTGGATTCATACAAGTTTTAGTTCTACCAATTTCTTTAGTAGGCTTTTAAATGACATTAAAGATGTTCTCACTATGAAAAAAATAAAAGGTTGCTCCATGTTACAATGTCCTCGCTGTGTCGTCCCAGTATACCCGTGTCACAAAATATCCACGCACGAAATTGGCAAAAAACAGTTCAAAATATCCGCAAGAAAAATGTATCCATAATAAATAAGATAATAAGTCTCAAGATATTCGAGAAGTCTATCTCAAATATTGGTGATATGCGGTCTAATCTGAATATATGGTTAGGTTTGGTGAGGTTAGGTTAGGTTAGGTTAGGTTAGGTTAGGTTTGGTTTGGTTAGGTAAAAATCATTCCATGTTGATATAATTAGTTGTACTACTTAAAGCACACTATGTAATGGACTCTAATGTGTAAGTATAATAGTTCATAAATAGACGTATGTAAATATCAATAATTTTAATATAATTATTAGGATAACAGGTAAAAAGGAATTTTAACTGACCTACGTTTTTGGTGACAATTATATTCTGTTTGTTTATAATTTTTTAGGGGTACGTAGGTATGATAAAACGTATTTTCTCATAATAGAGTAGATTGGAATATAAGGGTGAACAGTCAGTAGATGTTTTGCTCTAAAAAAAAACCACCCTACTCATAATTTATCATTCACTCATCTACCCCTTCCCCTCCTCCCTATTTAATAAGTAATTAGATAAAAGAAAGAAAACGAAGTCAAGAAAGAAGTGGGAAAAGTTGATTAAGATAAGACTTATCTAACAAATTATGGTTATACGGCCACGCCCCCCAGCAAGGGTGGGTTATTTATTACCAGTTTAATTTGTGCCACAGATGTCATGTTCCCTACATATTGTCTAACTCCATTAGATGTTTACTTCTGAAAACTTTCAAATCCTATATACAATACTACAATAACAGTTGAATACTTCTCCACACGCAGCTGATAGTTCACACAAAATAACACGAATTTATTTTGATTTGTTTTATGTGGCTGCTCGTTTTACAATTTTGACTTTGTTTAAAATATATGCACAAAATGACCTTATTGTAGGGCCTACGGTTTTACATTCACCTTCCAGTATGTGTCATACGGGAGATAGCCCAACTATTTATCAACCTGTAAACGTTGCAATGACAATAGGGTGTTGTGTACCAAATCATTGGTCCAGCCAGTAGCTTGCTAGATCTTTTGGCACCCAGGGACAAGACGGACAAATGGAGTGTAACGAAACAGTTTGCCCATTATAATTAGCAAGTAGTATATAATTTGTGTAAAATTACAAACAACTAAATTTTGAAATCTTTTCCAAAACATTGAAATAATTACTAAAATATATAATATAGTATTCGCGAATCTCACAAATCTAACAATCCGCATTTCATCCACAATGTCGTCATCCTCGGTAACTATTTTCTACGTTGTAGTTATTAAAATAAATAATTTTGAAAAAGTTACAAACAAATTTTAGTCTCTTCAGTTATGTACATTGATAAATAATACACACACTTAAGTGTTTTTACTCATGCATGTATGTATTTTGCACAATTTATATTTTGTTTTACAACTAAAAGAAATAATTTAGAATATATTTAAAAAATCAAAATATTTATATATTTTTTTATTGTATAAAATTGAATGTTATAATCAGAATAGGATTAAGAATAGTTATTGTTATGAGGTACTAGCCTTGGAAGTTGCTGTTCAGTGATAAAAAGATTTGTGAACTGAGATAGATGACTTGAGCCGTCTTCTAGAGCTAGTAAAGTGTTTATTGTGGACAATTTGTACTTTATAATTATACACGTTAAATTTGAGTGTAATCGACATAAAAGAGTTATTGGTGTTGTAATTTTAAAGTTGTTTTAGTATCAGTTATGACTACTATCTAAAATATATTCAAATCCTTGTGTGACTTATTCATCTGTGTATATTATAATTTACATATAGAAGAGCGAGAAACTTGAAATTTAGCAAATTCTGTCTTTTAGCTGAAATTCCACAAAGTTGATATTTTAAATATTTAACCCGCATAAAAATCAAAATAGCGGACGTAACTTTAAAATAGGTGTAAATCTTTTTTCAAGGTTTATTGAGGCTAATCGGAAAGACCTATCAATAAACAAATTCCACCACCAGTACGGATTTTGCGAGATTTACCAGCGTGTTTCTATGACTTATTTGTAACTCCATCAGTTATAAACATGAGCTTGAAAAAATCGGACAAGTAAGAACTTTTATGAAAAGAAAGCTAGGGGATCTGTACCAAGAGGATGAAAACTCAGACAACCCTGTTATAGTGCTGGACACTATTACAATGTAAGTTGTCTAACTGATTTCAAAATTATTTGAGTTTTCTGAAAAAAAAAAAAAAAAAGGAAAAAAAGACCTTTTCAAGTTTAGATGTCTGATATTTAAAAACCGTTAAAGATATTTTGACCAAATTTTTATTTCAACTAATTTGCATAGAAAACTAGTTCCGCACACAGGTATTTTAAGATATATTTACTGCAGACAAAATTAAAAAATGTTTATGTAACGAAATTTGTAGAAAAAATAAATAAAAATTTAAAAAATCATATTAAAAAAATCAATCAAAATAATCCTGTGTGCGGAACTAGATAATGAGTTTATCTTCAAAATATAACATGAAAAAGTCGTCTATCTTAAATAGTTATTGAGATATCGGACATATAATTAAAATTGATTTTAAATGACGGTCGGACTCCCTGTAGTAAAACATCAAGATATTTTTTGTTACAGATATATTTTACCTATTTGTGGGACAATACAAAGAATATAAATGCAAAGTTTGAAATATGATTTATCGTCTTGTCTGTGTAGACTAATTGCGACTTACAAATAGACAGAACGAAAGACAAGCGCATATAATTATAAGAGCCCTTAGTTTTACCTACAGACCCTAAAAGGTCTTGTCGTCGCCATCTTAGAAGATAAAATGTCCGAAATGTTTTCAGAACATGAATAATAACTTTCATTGAAATGTTAGTAAAATCCATTTTGATAGGCTAAAAATAAATGATTTTTCTGGAATAAGTTATAACATTCGTAGCAAAATGAACCTTCACTTCTGTAAAGTTTATTTTAGTTTGTAACATATTACTGTAAAACTTTAAATTTATTTTTTACATAGTTTGACAAAATTAGTTTAAGAGATATATCTTCTGACTAACCTAACTCTGAGGTATTACAGCCCTGAGTGAACCTTAACCTCTGCAGTAACAAATGAATCCAAACTGCTTCCACCTAACACAATCACACTCCTTGGATTTAGAAACTATTATACATGGATGAATTGAAGAGGTTTTTTCCTAATTTTTTCACATATAACTCCGCTTAAATTTCCCGAAAAATAGATTTTCAAGAAATATTTTTTATTCTTTTATTTTAAATTTAGTTATGAGCGTATGAGAAAGTTAGTGCAACGTTTTGTAAAAGGTTTATTTCAATTTCTTTACAAGTACAAGAACAACCACTTTAAGTATAAAAGAACACAATGTGCAAGTTAAATTAAACACTCTGCAGAAATCTTGGCTTTAGAGAATGAATGCAGCAGCCATTTTGTTTTTATTTTAAGTTGGTTATACAACATTAGTATGCAAGGATTGTTAATCCTTATACAAAGGCAACGACAAATACAGAAAGTTAGGCTGCTTATAATTTGTAACAAATCTTCGTTCTAAGCTGTTTCTGCCGTTTTACAAATGAAAACACGATTTAAGAGTTTCTTTTGTAAAATGGAGAGTTATTTTAATTGATTGGAGAACTGACTTTAAAAGTAAAAGAATATCTTCTTTATTGGTAGATAGTATTATGCCAGTTAATTCATATTAAAAGAATAATGTTGAAACATTTTGAAAATAAATGACTAAATATGTATTTAGTCACTTGAATGTATTGTGAAAGACTTGTAGAAAAAAACTTTTAACTATTAAATCGTCATCCTCATTTAAATACACTCCTTAAACGGTAGGTTAAAGAAAATCATTGTTGAAAAAAATGGAAATTGAAGGGGCACGTAATATAAAATCACTTTACGCTGTAATATTATAATACTTTTTTTGTGTGGATTTGTTATAAATTTTCCCTTTTTTATCTATGTTATTATTATTGTATGAATTATGTATTTCCAAAATTTTAATATCGTATTGTTATTAATAGTTTTTATTGTAGCTACCCCTTCAATTTGTAGCAGTTTTATATAAGGTTTTTTTGTCTAAATTACTATAGTAGATATGTGTTTGTGTCCTGATATTAACTGAGAATGACGAATAATTAGGTGAAACGTCGGTTTGTTGTAATATATTACTTATTTGGAAATTTCTCTGACTAATATTTTATTGCCTTTGGCTTTTTTATGTGTATACGAGTTATAGGTTAGTGCACTCTATGTCATTTTGCAAATAATAAGGGAATTAAAAGAGCCATAAACTAATATAACAAATTTGAAGTATCTCTTTTATTCAATCATTTTACTTATATATTTGAAAACTGTTTTTTTTTTTTTTTTTTAACTTAGGAAGCAAATAGAAGTTCCACAAGTTATTGATGAACGACAAGTAAAGTTATTTTACACCACAAATTTATTTATCAGATTTTGCTGTTACATGCCACTAGTCTATATATATATATATTACCACTGAAAGGAACAAAAGAAAATTACGCCACTGGTTGTATATGGATTGCGGTAAACCACCGTAAAACTTTATCTTCTCTCTCACTCACTCACAAAGAGTGACTAAATATTCCCCCCTCTCTCTCGTTCACATGTATTATCCTCATTTATCAGGTTGATTCAACTGTAGCAGCAATAAGCCTTTGTAAAAATATAGCGTGGCGAATTAAATTCTTGGATGACTAAAAACAAACTGCCTTTCCTGCTATCTTCGAGCGGTGAAGTTATTTATTTAACACACACAAATTTGACAGGTATTTATTTTCAACTGATTAATATTATGAGTACGTGTTACAATCTGATTTGGTTTTTATAGACTAGTGTTTATACTCGTGTTTATGGTAAGCGTTAAACAAATAAATACTGAGTTGATACTAATCATTGAAATACCTTTCTAACTCCCTTTCATTGTTATATATGGTACTGTACAGGTTTGTTAGGTTTTCAATATTAGCCGTTAATTTTGATGGACAGTCTACAGTCGTGACACATAGCAGGTGCTAAACAAGCCAGTCCACAGACGCGACACCAAGGAGGTCCTAAACAAGCCAGTCCACTGTCGCAACACCCAGGAGGTGCTAAACAAGCCAGCCCACTGTCGCAACACCCAGGAGGTGCTAACGAGCCAGTCCACAGTAGTGACACCCAGGAGGTGCTAACGAGCCAGTCCACAGTAGTGACACCCAGGAGGTGCTAACGAGCCAGTCCACAGTAGTGACCCCAGGAGGTGCTAACGAGCCAGTCCACAGTAGTGACACCCAGGAGGTGCTAACGAGCCAGTCCACAGTAGTGACACCCAGGAGGTGCTAACGAGCCAGTCCACAGTAGTGACACCCAGGAGGTGCTAACGAGCCAGTCCACAGTAGTGACACCCAGGAGGTGCTAACGAGCCAGTCCACAGTAGTGACCCCAGGAGGTGCTAACGAGCCAGTCGACAGTAGTGACACCCAGGAGGTGCTAACGAGCCAGTCCACAGTAGTGACACCCAGGAGGTGCTAACGAGCCAGTCCACAGTAGTGACACCCAGGAGGTGCTAACGAGCCAGTCCACAGTAGTGACACCCAGGAGGTGTTAAAGAAGCCAGCCCACAGTCGCGCACCCACCTAACTGAGAGTTAAAGCGTTATTACTAGAACGTCAGCGGTAAATTAAAAACGCTAATTTAAGATACAATGCTCTTTTATGCATCTTTAGATTTTCACAGGGCAGAGAAACTACGTCTGTGCGACCTTCATAAATAATTCTTTTCCAAAACATAATATAGGCAGCCAAATAGGCTCTTGAAGGGAGATGCTAGTCTAAAGAAATCCCTCTCATACGGTTCTTTCACAGGTTTTAACGACTATCTTGGTCTCTCAGACTATCTCGATTTTTTTCAGTATGAGAAGGGAATAAAGTTTGATTACCAGGTACCGCCCGGTGATGAGTGAAATTGTAGTAGGACCAGTAAGAGTTAAGTAAATTAGAGTTATTTTAATTGTAAATGGTATAGAATAGTAATCATGGAATATAGACGAGATAAACATCTATTATATGAACTAATTTAACCTTATCAAAACAAATATACTAGATTCTATGAGTATAACCTAAATATATATGCTAGAATATAATCTGTGTTTTTCACTTTCATATTATGTTGTAAAACAAACAAAATTGTCTTGTAACAGATGTGCAGAGCAAGAGGCAGTTTGTAAAAGAAACTATAATAGATTCGGGAGGACTCAAAACTGATATAGCCATGAAATTCTCAACGTCGATTTGTTTTCTAGATCACAGTACTTTCTCTCTAAACTTAGAATGAGAATTTAAAAACAACATTTATAAATCCGTACCTATTTGATAATGAAAATATAACTTGTCATTGTTTTAATATGGTTGACAAACTACTGTAATTGAAGGTAATAGTTTGATTTCCATTTAGCTTAAACCCGAAGGCATGATGACAGCCAAAGCGGGGAGGGGGAGCATCACATGGGTGGGTAGTGGGTATTCCTACCTCAGTGTACTTGACATGTCTCGAGGGCCGTCCGTCGATGTCAACTCAATATGTTCTATTAATACAAATCATTAATTTAGTTTGTTTTACACTTTTTAGCTCTATAGCAGACTTTCTTTCACATTAAATTAGATTCAATTTTTATTTCTCTTTTCACAAATATACCTTCGAAAATGAAATAGTGTTTAGTTTGTCGGTGTATTTAAATGGAGAATAAAAGATACCCACTTTTTCTCACTTGTAAATATTTACAGAAATAAAAATATTTTAGTACTTTGACTCCAAGCTACGCGTGTTGACCATACGGTAATTGCTTTTCTATGTTTAAGTAGAATTTGATCTTTTGATTGGGAAAGTTGAAACACTTCCGAGCTGCTTAATTATATGTACATTTACATCACTTACGTACTTGTACTCAAACATTATCTTCACTTTCATCTCTCTTATTAGACATTTTAGAAAACTTTTAATTGATTCAAATCAAGCTTAACAACGGTCTTTCGTTAATATATTTTTAATCTTTTTTGTGGATGTCATTTTAGAATAAAGTTAAACAAGTAAATTCTTGAATGATAGACTTCCACGGTCACAAACATCATTATGATCTTGTTCTTCGGGGTTCGACCGCGTCAATAGTGTCTGCACGTTGAGTACAGCCGACGTTTCGGACACTTTACAGATGTCCATTCTCAATTCTCACTTGACATTTGTTAAGCCTTGAGAATGGACACCTGTAAAGTGCCCGAAACGTCGGCTGTACTCATCGTGCAGACAATATTGACGCGGTCGGACCCCGAAGAACAAGATCATAATGAAGTAAATTCTTGCATGTCGTAAACAAGCACAGAACGAAATCATGTATTGAAATTATTGTTATCGTGAGCGATTTTTTGAATAATTGGATGCAGAATAAGTGGTCCTGAAAACAATATTGTTACTAGTACTGTATATACTTGATTGTCTTGAATTGAAATAGACTGGAGCGGAGTATTATTGACTAGTACTTTATTAAGAGATTTGTGTTTAAGATATTTTAATAGTTTCGTGATCCAAAAGAGAATATAATGTGTCTATAGTAGGATTTTATGTGACACAACGAAAATAATTTATATTATAACTATAAGTAGGAAATGTTCGTGTTTTTTATATTTACAATGCCCTAAGTTCATCACTTGATAACGGGAGTTGACTTATACTCTCGAAATGTCGTGTATTCGTTTTTTATGTACCCAAATGATGACGAATATTCGATTCAATTACAGGCCAAACTATAATAATCTAAACAATGTTTTGTGACTTAAAATAATTTAATTTTTGATTACTTTTATACAGAAAAGCTTTTTATGACGTATTCTTGTTACCGAACTCGCAAGATTAGTCTTGGTTGTTTTCAAAATAATATAAAACAAGTCAAAATTAATTATAGAATTAAGAATACTATAGTTTTGGATCCGAACAATTTGTTGTTGGCAGCTCTTACAAAGCTCAAAATAAATAAATAGGTTAGGTGGTGACTTTATTCTATCCAATGACCAACGTAAAGGTAACTGATTGATTGCCTGTTTAAAAATACATATGGAAGGTGTAATTGTAATTCAGGTATTCAGGAGACATTTTGGCGAAGGACTGCATTTTGTTTATTTTTAACTTTTGTTTATGAGAAACTAATGATCCATTAAAATGGACAAATTTAATATATGTCACACAAATTAATAACAACTTACCAGAAAAATATTATAGCAACATAAAAGAAATCAGCCAAGGTACCCTTCCAAGTAAAAAGCTCTCTCTATGAGGTAATATAAGTGTAATAAGGAAATGAAAGTGTTTTTTTTTTAATCAGAGTAGTGTAGCAATCTACTAAACTACTTCTAATTAATTTTCCTTTCAATTTGGGTTAACTACCACACTTTCAGCTATATACGACGTTTTCCCATCATCCAAACACCACGTTCATTAAATTTTTTTCTGAAATGATAAATGTCAGTTTATGGAGTTTATGCTAAACAATACTTGAAGAATGATTACTCCGACTGACCGACAATTAGACTAAAGGAAGCTTAGTGATTATGTTTGATTTAGAATGGATTGAGATGCGATTGATCGTATCTCAGTGACAATGGATTTATCTACTCCAAACTCCAGAAAATACGAGAAGAAAGGACAGGAAGATGGGACGATTAGAGTGGTCTTTTCCAGTGAAAGCCAAACCTAAATAGGGATATCCATTTTATTCTGTTTTTTAAGTTATAGGATGATTATGGATTGTTGTCATGTTAATAATAAAGTTTATTCGGACATAATATGTGTTTTAAATTAAAAGTAAAACATGACGCTTTGAGAGTATGAATCAACTATCGTCATCAAGTTAAAACATAAATTATAAGAATCGTGGTAAGGTCAACGTAACGTAGTATCCTAAGGCTATGTTTGAATTTAAATCTAAAAACATTAAGGTCCATTTCTTTTACTTTAGTTTCCAAAATAGCTTTCTTTGGTAGTCGGCTAGATATTAGGCTACTTTCGTTCTTCATGTTTGTTATATTTAAGGCACTCACTCCCTTATAATGAGAGTTAATCCAATCCTATACTATATCTTTTTTTACGTTTGGTTAATTTACCATGACTCGTCCCCCGACTACTTGATTTCAAAATCACACCCTAACTTTACACCGGGATTCTAGATAATGTCTAAGGTAGGCTCTAGAGAAACGATTTTTAACCTGAGCTTCAGCGGATTCACACAATTATCTGGAGAGTAATAATAGACGGCCCAGTTTATTGGATAGTGCAAAAGATGCTTAGCCCACTTCTTCTCAGTTTTGAAGTTTGAGATAATCGCTACTCATATATATATTGTGCACGAGAAACCCAACATGAATTTTTGTTATCTCAGGTTTACAAATATCCTTATATCTTGGTGTTTCAGATCGAAAGAAACTTGTTTCGTTACGTGTCTATCCTATAAATCTTTGAGACACACTTAATGATAGTGTGTCTCTATCACTTAATGATAGGTTTGAGACTAGTTAACCGATATTTTATGATAATGGGTTTATAACTTTAGTTTTGCGTGTAGAAAATTAATACTTTGACAGATATATACTTTTAACGATTTTTTTTTATATGGATAAAATTCATCGTGAAATTTGTAATAAGAAGAAAGTTTTTTTTTTCCAAAAAAGTTAAAATAATTTATTTTCTATATTTCTGTTTTATTGTCTCAGGTGAAAAATTATTGAAGCAGTCAGTTGTAGAACTAAGTACGTACTCGTATGTTTTGGAAATATATTCACGATTATTTTTTGTTTATGAAATGTTTTTCGATGTACGAGTATAAAAAAAGGTATTGCATATTTTTCTTCTATTAATGGATATAAAACGTAAGATAATTTCTAAATTATAGTGTTTAAAACCTATAAATCTATTTCTATCTGAACTTTCACACATGGCTAAGGAAGATTTGATTTTACAAACAATTAAGACATATTTGAGGGTATTTGCCGTGGAATGAGGATGCTTTCATGCGTGAAATAGACGTCTCTTACTGGAGAATTAAAGTCACGTTCTTGTGCGGGAATCCCAACAATGCACTTACTGTGAGAAGGTCTTCGTTGCCACCAATAACTCAATCCTGTCGTCGTTTTACAGCGAAAATTTCTCAGTTTTCTAGAGGAATTTAAATGGCTATTCTTAAATTAAAATGTAGTGATACATTGCTTTAAAAGAGTTGTACAATCTTTTTTGTCATCTTTCGTGAGTTTAAGCGCATACGAAATTAACAGTTACATTTATGGATACTTTTGACGTTTCCTGGAAATATATGTATACGAGTTAAAACATTAGTGCTATATAAGCTTACACAATTTATTTGAATTTCTTTACAAAAACGCAAGTACAACTGCTTTAAGTATAAAGGGACACAATGTCCACGTTAATTTATAAATCCTGCAGAAATCTTGGCTTTAGAGAACGAATGCAGCAGCCATATTGTTTTTATTTTAAGTTGGTTATACAACATTAGTATGCAAGGATTGTTAATCCTTTTACAAAGGAAACGACAAATACAGTAAGTTAGGCTGCTTATAATTTGTAACAAATCTCCGTTCTGCTTCTTCCGTTTTACAAATGAAAACACGTTTTAAGAATTCCTTTGTAAATTGAAGCATTTAATTATTTTCAATTTATGGTACAACTGACGTTAAAAGTTAAGGAAGTAGGCTTAATTCTCTTTGATTGATAGAATTGTTTGAATTTATTAATGTTAAAGGTATTATGATAATTTCTATTTCATGGAGGATGTAAATAAATTTGATAATGAAGTTAATCCGAAACGCGTCAGCATTATTAAGGCAATGTTAGGAATGGCAAATAATGTATTCAAATAATAATTTAAAAATTTTGAGTATAACTTCGTGTAATCTTTCACACATTTATTTGTTCTTGATTTAAGCTCCAGATGTCTGGGGTCTACAGTTCTCACTAGAGGTTCTGATTTCAATCCGTCAAGTGTTTACCAACGTCGTAGGAGCTAAGTTTGTAGTATCTTTTGGTTACGAAGACTAGAATTACGATGATTGATGTGCTGACTCTATTGAAAACTCGCTTAGCAGACACAGGCGGTTCACAATATTTTTATTGTCGCTGTATTATTAATATTATATATGACTGATCTTCATTATGCATACATAATTAGTTACGTTAATAACCCTTCAATAACTTGTTCTTATTATTTAAAGGCGAGAAACTTCTCGGTCATCATAGCTTTAAAAAAGGAAGACAGAACATAAAATAAAGAACGCGAACCCTCGAACACTCTAATAGTGACAGAGTCGTGTTAAGAAAATCAAAGAGGAGAATTTAATCCAATAATCCATGATAAAGGATGTAGATCCAGTTACGTGCCCTCGGAAATACCACGACCGTATTCACCCCTGAGGGCTTCTTTCCATGAAAAAAAGGTGTTGCATAAAGGGGGGGGAATAAGCTTCGTAGGCTTAAACTATATAGATTCAGCATAATTAATCTTAGTAGTAATAAATAAATACATTCCATAGGAGCTATATATAGTCTTCAAAAAAGTAAATATACTTTAAGTTCCTTAAACCAGACAGAATAATGGTGCAACCTATGGTAAACCCTAACGCCTGTAAGCGGCTTTAAATCTGCACCGTTTTTAAACTTTTTAAATCCAAACTGCAGCGATTTAGATGTGTCGATTTACACACGAAACGTGAGCCACGAAACACTTCTACAACATACATATCTTGAGAAAAGCCGCTTTTATACGACTTTTATCATTAAAAAAAACTAAACTCATTGGCTTATTAGCCCGTGAAGAACTTGTTAAATTAGGTCCGGTTTTTCAGTCCAATAATGTGTGGTATAGCATCGAATTTTCTTCTCAGTTGGATTTAAAAAAAAAACTTAACATCACTATCCTGGGTCAACACCGTAAATGTTTCAGGAGCAAGATGATCCAACCTGCAACCACATTAGCCAGTAGATCAGTCGGAGTCTCTCTTTATTAGTACTACCCTCAAGTTTTTAGAGACAAATATATTCAAACGAAATAATATGCAGACACAAAAATATGAAGAGAAACGACTTTTCTTGTATAGGTTTTTGATTAGAAATTGTTAAAATTTGTTTATTTGTTTTCGGTTTTTGAAATTATCAGTTTTTTAAGGGGGCACAAGCGAAAAACTTGCAACGGTAATTCGTCCTTGTAGTAATTTATTAAAAAAAATATATCAGTTGGTCCGATTGTATCAAAATTTTGAAATGTCCTAATTAATTATTGGATTTAGATTAATTTTTCTTTAGGTTACGGTGAAAGTCATGATCACTTTGATGTCGAGAATAGTCTGAGTTTTACAAATTGTACAGTTCCCTTACGAAATGATACGTACATTCTACGTATTCAGTGATATTTGACAAAACATTTTGCATTTAAATCTTGAGCAACATCTAACTCGTGACGTCTCCAGCGAGTCTGGTGGTTTCAAACTTACTAACAAGCTTTTTATACGCGACTACACTACATGGTCCTTCCTTTAAAATAGGAAACTTTTTTCATCAGGGTGATAAACAACAATGCTCACATTCATAATAACACTGAATCAATGCGATGCGTGTTTGTAAAGGTAAAGTCATGATGGAATAAAAAAACAAAACAATTAATTGTAAACTACTATAAGTTTACTACCTACTAGAATCCTGTTGACATATTTAGCCAACAATAAGAAAACTCGTTTCTATGGTAATAAATAAATAACAATGAAAACAAGTGATCTTTTAATAAATCCCAATTATATCTACATACAGTCAAAAGTTTTTCTCGGGGATTGGACAACAATAATGAAACCACAACCATTTGAAGCTTCAATTTACTTTTGAAAGACTTTATAATATGTAAATATTTCATTCTATAAATATTGAACTCTTTTCACAGTGTTCTGTATTTTGAAAAGCTGATTTATACATTAATGCAGGTTTATCCACCACAAAATACTGTAATAATAATAAAAAGTTAAAAATTTGGTTTTTACTATTCCGTTTTGATGAAACTTACAAGTCAGTTACACAGATTTTTATGTAAAAATTAGAATATTACCTGTTGCTCAAAATCAAGTTTTTTAAAGAAGAAAATTATTGCATTTTTCTAAATCTGCATTACAAAGTAAAATGTAGAGTTGAAAACAGCATCAACTTTTCTTTTTAAATATGAACACAGCAGATTTAATTATGTTGAGAAACTTTGAGTGTAAAACTCGTTTAATGTCAGTTACGGAAACATTCAGTAACGTAGGCGGCAAGTCTGTTCCTCAGAGAATTGAGAAGGGACAAAACTTGAGGTTTTATACATATTGCAATAACTGCAGATGAGCTAAAGCAAATGCATCCTTATCTGTAGAAGATACAGATTTTTTTCTAAAAGGACTTAAAAACGTTACACCCACCACCTCCAAAACAAAAACTAATCACTCTTGAAAATTTCATTTCGATAGTGTCAATCAAAAAGTGGTCTAAACTTGCTTCCCTTAATTACGTCCTCAGCGTATATCGAGCTTTTAGTGACGGTGTTCAAGGTAAAATAATATTTAAATTTTATCTTAAACTTAATATTTACTTGCAATTTTGCACACGGATTTGTGTTATTAACATTGCATTGTTCAAATAAAATTTGAACGATACTGTAGAATTGAGTTTGGTAAATTAAATATTTCAACAGCCCCATTGTCGATGATTTGGTTTTTTACCAATTATTCACGAGCCGACATTTTTGGAACTTTTTTTTAACGTTTTTAGGGGCCCTTATAGGCTACACTTGAACGAAATTTGATTAAAATTATTATAGACGGTTTGCGTAAATTGGAATTTTATCTTTTCTTATGCAGCTACCACCGAAATTTGAGATATCACAAAATGAAAAATTCTTTACTAGATATGGCCTAATATGTCCACATACAAAATTAGATTAAAATTATTTTACCCGTTTGAGTTGTAGAAATAATATTAATAATCTACCCAGTTATTTCTAGAACATTACATGAAATATGAATAAAATAAACGTAAAATATTGCGTACTTTTTACAACCAAATAGTTCTTTTTTCATGACGAGGTGGACAAATTGTTGAAGGTAGAGCTAAGCGAGCATGACACAGTTTCAGGTTGCTCTGTTTTAATTTGAATTTCTGACATTCCCAAGTCCCGGCGTGAGACTATCTCATTCCCCTACATCCGGACATTTCACACTTCTACGATGTCTTCATTTCAGCTTCTAGACTGATAAATGAAAATAAAGCAGGAACTCTCTGACTTATGTCACTAAATGTGAGTTTCAACGTGCTTAATAAAACGTGATTACAAAATCTTTTTTTCCTTGGTGACTTATGAGAAATATTTTTGTTAGGGAATTTCTAAAATAAAAATTTCCCTCACTGGAACGACAACACTATAACTTAAGCAATGACAATAGTCCCACATTGGTTCATCCAGCGTTGCCAAATTTACGATAGTCTACTAAGCAACTATTATAGTTGTGTATTAATTGAATTCTAACTTAATACTTGATTTATTCTGATTTTTATATATTTTTTAATAACGATGAATCGTTCCTATTAGTCATTCTGTTTAACCAGACATTTGCTATTTATAAAGATATCAGACAATCACATTTGCCAAACCGTAAAGAAATAAGCCCTTTATAGTTTTAGTTATTAAAAACGGAATTAGAAATTGAAATAAAAATTCCTCTATTTTAAATAAGGATGACATTTTCCCCTTTAAATTTCCGTTAGCAATCTCCCTCAGGGGCACACTGTAGTGTTTACAGGCTTGGCAATCCCGAAGGTCTCCAGCAAGATCTGTACATTTTTCAAGGAAACATGAGCTGGATCCCTCTCTTTCATATTTCGTATCAGGTTTCTTGATCAACTTTTGTTCTTTTCCGACTCCGATCTTAGGATTTTTATTATATTTTGTTCTCTAACACGATGATGACCGAGAGGATTTTCGTCTTTAAACAATAAAACAAAACAATTCATTAGAAGTGATGACTAAGTCATGCACTAAAGTATTGAAAGAGGGGACAAAACGTCCAGTTGGTACGCACCTACACTATCAGTTAGTTTTGTGCAGTTTTTTGCGTTGTGTACTCTTACGATCTATTTTTATTTTTGTATTCTGTCTTAGTTACTTTCACTGTTCAGACCATTCTTTAAGCATTGGTTTCCTTTATATTACTAGTTTTTGTTTAGTTTCCAACATAGCCCCAGGCTACTAAGTACGTTGGCGTTTTTATCTTGTATTATATTCTTTGTTTATCACTTGAAAACGAAGGTTGATTTATATTATCGAAACGTCATTTATTATATATTATTATGTAATACTAACTTCGAATTAACCATATTATCAATAAACGTTTAAAAACAAATACAAATTAATGTAAGTTGTCGGAGTTAATCTAATTAAAGGTATGACAAAAAGTTCAAAAAAACACATAATTCAAATGATTACAATTAAATAATAGTAAATACCAAGGTGATTAGAGAATGTAAAAATTAACATATGGACTGATTTTAATCAAATTTTTTATTTGAGCAAATTTGGATATATAGAGCGCCTATCGATTTTTTAAATTTATTTGAATACGGGTACTAAAAATTTGGAGAAAACTACTGTACAAAACCCGAAAACAATTTTTATCAATTTTTGTTGAAGTATAGTCTCTAACAACCCAATAATACAATGTCACTGTGGCAACACTGCGAGTCGAAAACGGTGATGCATTTCTTTCTATCCTATTCTTAAGACACTATTTTATTAAAAATACTAGATTTTTTAAATTTAGATACCTATTTTTGAGATTCTATTTAATTAAGCATATTTTTGGCTTACTATAAAAATGTTGTCTATGCTCTAAAAATCACAATTTTAATCTAATGTTGATCAAATTTAATTTGAACAAAAATGATTTATTGATTTGGTTTTGAAAACAGTAAAAATTTGCAAACAGTATGGTTTGAACAAATTTGTGAACCAGAGAAATTGATTGGTAATTTTGTACTTTTCAATACATAAATTGCGAATAATTCACAATTTGTTATGTCGCAATATAATTTATTTCAGCACCTCTTACCCTCCCTTACCTTACGTGAAGTAAATATTTTTTAAAGACCACTGAATTGGTTTATATTCACTTTTTGATTGACAACTACCGAAATGACATTTTTTTGTGAATTTTATACAATTTTGAGGGTAAGTGAAGGCGAGAGTCTGTGCCGTATTTATACATTTTATTACCTATAGTTACTAGACCAGTAGTTTACCCATCGTTTAGCGAGGGCCTCTTCGGATTTAATTGTTCTTTATTTTTAGGACTGGGCCAAAATTTATTGGAAACTAAATTTTACAAATATTAAATATGAATATTCAATATTCAGAAGGGGATGAGGATATATATATATTTTTTGGAATAAAAGAATTTTGATTTTATGTTTAAATAACGTAGCACTTTTGTATTGATAAAAGTTTGGTCTGGTTCTAAAACATTTAGCGTTAAACTCACTGAATTCACATTTTGAATTCATTTAAAATCTTTTAAAACTACCTAAATAGTATAGAGATATGTAAATTGTTATCACCGCCAATCAAAATTTTGTCTATATTTTAATAGAATGCTATTTGTGCACGCTATAGTCACACTTATATATTAAAGAGTCCACCGTTGTGTAAAAAAAATTGAATTTATATTTGTGACTCTTTTTAAACAACGATATATGTAAACAAAGTACAGAAGGACTACGCAGTTCACAAAGAGTATGTTGTTAACAAAGAGGCAACAGTTATTGTGCTTTATCCTCTTTTGTTTAAAACTTTCGCATTCTGTCTGTCTTTATCAACGGTCCAGTTGTAACACTTCCAATGCTCAGTGCAGTATTTCGTACTGTCAGAGGCTGTAATCCTCTCAGCAAATAACTCAGTTGAATTAAATTCTTTACAAAATATTTGCTGTGGTACTTGCATTCATTATTTAATTTTTTAATTTAAGTACGGAAATTTAGGTGTGGTATAGTGAAATATTTTAATTTAAAATTGATTTCCACTTTTTAAAATTATTTTCCCACATATACAGAGTAGGTTTATAGGGATCGTTATGTGGAAGGTCAGAAAAATCGATGTAAATTTCGTGTGGATTTATTCGAATTCCTCCAGTCAAAAAAGTGGATTTTGATGTCAGTCTGCCGTCTATCAATGTAGTGGTCTATAGCCCAAACGCGAGGGTCGATTTTAATCAAATTTGGTATTTGGGTATATTTTGTCCATATCTTGGGTTTTTTATAACTAAAAATTACGAGATTCCACAAAAGAAAAACTCAAAATTACGATTTTATCGAAACAGGTTTTAACGATTTCGATCAAATTTTGCTCAAGTGTAGCCTCTAAAAACTCAAACTAAACGTAGCGGTCTCCATTTTTCAAAAAAAAACTGGCATGTGATTCCCTCAAAACGGCCATGAGAATCTTATAAATTAGACTGCGTAATTTCTAAAAATCGACTCTTAACCCTATTAAAAATTGAAAATTAAAAAAAATATATAACGGTTTATGTAAAATAGGCAAAAACAAAATTTGCGGTAATTTTAATGGACGAAAATTTATAAAAACTGAAATAATTTTATTACAACCTTTCTGAAATTGCTTTAAAAATAGAATATTAAACTACCAAAAATGTACAACTTCCCTTCCCTTACATCTCTGTCCGTGAGGATTTCATTTAATTTCTCTTCTTTTCTGATTCCTTTTTCCTTTCCGTTTGGACAACCATGTCTACTTCCTCTCTTTTATTTTTATTTTAAAGTGCTTTGATTGCTATATCCCCACATTTGCTGATTTGATATTACTAATGGCCATTTTATCCCCAACAAAGGTTGGACTCACTCTCATGATTCTTCTTAACTCCTTCAGTGGATGAAAATTTGTCTCAAAGAGTCTCAGCTTAACTTTTAATATCAGATAGGTGGGTGGTCTACCTCAATATAAAGAAAGACCTCTTTGGCTTTAAAAAAATTTGTTTATCACTTCTTCATTTTGTTTTTCCAAGACTGGACAATAGCAACATTCCTCTACTCACTCTACTTCTTTCTCTTCTGTACTTCCTCAAATGTGTTGTTTATTTAAATATATTCATTGTTATATAAGAGTATATATTAATGTTTAAGTCCACTCTACTGACTTTCTCTTTTAAATTCTACACCTTATCTGTTCTGTCCTGAAAGAAAGCCAAATGTCGTCTATAAATTTCATACCCATTAGACATTCATGAAGTCCAAAATAAGGTGAAGCTATTGCACAATTTATTCAGTTAGGAGATCATTTTTTAGTTTGAAAAAACTTTGGCATTTTTTGATACATTTAGTTATATGTGACACAACAGTTATAAATAACTTACTGAGTGAGAGTATATTTCACAAATAGTATTTTGTTAACAAAGAGGAGACGGTTATTGTGCTTTATCCTCTTTTGTTTAGAACTTCCCCTACTGTCTGTCTTTATCTACGGTCCAGTTGTAACACTTCCAACGCTCAGTACAGTATTCCGTATTGTCAGAGGCTGTAATCCTCTCAGCAAATAACGATCGGGGAATTAAAATCTTTACTAAGTAGGTTACAACACGCGGAAGCTCGGTAAAGCCTCTGTAGCCAGTGTCACTGGGTATGATTAAATAAACGAAATATTTAATCTGTTGCATTTCATTATGGACTTAATCAAGGACTGGTTTTTTACATTTCGTAAAAATAGCTCTCTCAGCTGTCGTTACTTTGGCCATTTGTGAATGTTCCCTCTTAAGGTTGAAAATTTTATCCGATTCTTATTTAATTGTATCAATACCTTATTGTATAACTAACAATATAAATTATGTTAAATTATAAATGTCACATAACAAAACAACTATTTAGTCGTCACATTTTTACTTTCTTATTTATAAAATAAAGAGTAAGTTATGTCATTGGTCAAAAATACGAAGTTCTTCCTATTTAAGAATTCCTGTGTCCTAAAGAAGAGTTTTTGGACATATTTGTTATGTCGTCTGTTTGCCTTCTAGCGCCCAAACGAATATACTTTATATATTTTGTTCATATCTCGGAAAATTTTATTCCTTTTGGAGGTAGTATTTTTTCATTTAATTAAAAATTTGGAGTTAGGTTATAAGAAAAAAACAAGAAATAACAATTTTGATATAATTTTGCTCAGGTGTAGTAAAAAAAAAAAGTTTTGGTTAACATCTCTTCACAAAAGGCGGTTTTTGAGTTATCCCTAAACAAAACCTAACTTTGGGTGTGGGGATTATATAAGACGTAATTTCCCAAAATCGGCTCTACGAGAAATTTTAGGAAATGTGAAAGTTCAAAACCCAAATCCTCTTGCATAATCACAAATAACAAAATTGCATGGTGGCTGTGACATGTTAAATATACATATTTATAATGTGTACATATTTACAATTTTCGATTTTGAAAATGTAGGTATTGCAGCTATCGTCGTGTAGAAACAAATATCTTGACCATCTGTTAGGGTACAATTTTATCCAACTTTCTAACTTCTTTTAAATATAATCTTGAAATTATCAATAAAAATATTCAATATCTTTTAAACAATCACATTACAAAAACAAATAATAATAATAAAAATAACATAATAATTTGTTATACTAAAAACCAATTGTTCATTAGGGTTTTGACAAAAAAATTCTTAATAAAACTATCTCAACTATCCCCAGGTATAGTCTTAGATATTTGTAAAGCGTTTGATAGCCTATATAATGATATTACTGGGGCGTTGTACTTGATTGGATCAGGAGTTATATTATTAATAGGCAGTACATAGTGTGTTAGAATCGATGGTCAATTCAGTAGCATGAGGGGTGGTACAATTTGTTGTTCGCAAGGGATGGGGATCGGTGTACTATGAGAAGTTTTATAGTTTGATTTCCCTGAGAGTAATATCAATGGTTCTCTGTCAGGTTTTGCTGATGACATCTGTCTTTGCTTTGTAGGCAAGAACTGGAAAGAAATAAGAGAACAAATTGTTGCAGATTTGTGTGCACTTCGCTGGCGGTTTGCAAAACAAAAAAATGTTGCTCAGTCCTGAAAAGGCTAATTATATAAATTTTTAATGGAGAGGTGAAGTGAACATTGAAGCTCCAATTAAATATATAAATGTCTACATTGTATAGTTTTTCCATCTTGATACTGCATGTGTTGTACAATTCCGTAAAATATATGGGTATTTTTTTAATAGTAAACTATACTGGAAAACTTATATTTCACACCTTAAGAGTAAATTAAATAATATTCTTAGATTTTTTTTTCTCTTTGAAAGATATTTGCCCTCAAAGTGTTTTATGGAAAATATATTTTTCTAAACCTTATCTACCTTTTACAACCATTAAACTACTTACTTCGAAATCAAAATTCTCTCAGAAGCTCATCGTCGTGAGTATTAACTTGGCAATCTCGAAAGATCCTAACCGGTTCTACTAAGTCTACGGTTAGATTCTTTTCTTTTATCTTTGCTATCTGGTCTCTAATTAACAACAGTTGTTATTTTCTGACACTGACGCTATTATAGTATTCGAGGAATAAGAGGTTTTTTTTTATTTTATCTTCTTTTTTTATATATATAAGAGATGTTGATCTAGATTGTTTTCATCCTTAAATGACAGGACAAACATTAATATCGAATCATGAATTACATCTCACTACAATCTTGGATAGAGTGAGTTATTCAGGTTTTCCATTTTTGAGATTATACGTGAGAAAAGAGACTCGGACAGACAGACAAAAGTTCCAGAACGTAAGGAAAAGCTATATCGAAATTGTACCACCATCGCAATAATCTATGATTGATTAATTGGAAAATAAAATGTATATTGTATAAAACATATTGTTGTATTTCTGTGTAAATGTATTGTTAGAAAGATTGTTCAATGTTTATTTTTAAAACATTTAATTACTTTTAAATTTAAATAGACTTTAATTTTAACATTTTAACGGGATTACGTCACACCTTAAAATAATTTTATTTAGTCCACATATTAACCAAATAGGATTGTAACAAGTAGTCATAATGTTAATCTGACCAAAATAAAATCCTGTTAAATTTACGTGTGTTAAATAAATAAGCTAGCAGGAAAAGCAATTTGTTTTTAGTCATCCAAGAATTTAATTCGCCTCGCTATATTTTTACAAGGCTTATTGCTGCTACAGTTGAATCAACCTGATAAAAGAAGATAATACATGTGACAGAGAGAGGGGAATATTTAGTTGTTAGTGAGTGAGAGAGAAGATAAAGTTGTACAGTTTTTAACTCTATCCACATACTGTATAACCAGTAGCGTAGTTTCGTTAGTCAGTTGTTTCCTTTGAGAGTGGAAATATATAAAGGGTTGTCTAATTTTGTAAATGAATTTCGAAAATAAATCTGTGCTGTGAAATAACTTAATCAGTCGTTCAAAATAACAGTTTTTTTTCTATTTGATTTGCTCGAGTTAAGCCTCAAATGTATGAAGTGAACAAATAAAATAAGTGTAAAGACATACATTTATTTATAATAATAAAAACTAAATTTTCTCAATGCTTACAAAATAACGAACCAAACGATGCAGCAACATTTCAATCTCTTAAACACATAAATAAAGTCAACATTAAAATATTATATAGTTAATAATTAATCTTCACAATGAGTTTATTCCACAAAAAGACATAGTCTCGACGACTCGGCCATCTCTTAAACTTTTAGAAAACTTACTTAGGTAAGTTAGCTACAAACCTTACAGAAAACAGTGATAAAACGTAATACTAATACAAAGAGATTAATCATTTAATACTAATGTTGTATAACCAACGTAAAATAAAAACAATATGGCTGCTTTATTCGCTCTCTAAAGCCAAGATTTTTACTGGTTGTATCATTTAACTTGCACTTTTTTTTTTTTTTTTTAATACTTAAAGTGAGCTTAAATTGTTAAACCAAAATTTAAATTTAAATGAACGGTGTAGAAAACAATTCAATAATTTTCTCAGGTGTCATTTACAAAAATAAAGCAAACATTTCTTTCCATTTTATCTCCATAAAATATTAAAATTAGAATTTTTTACTTAAATATATTGACCAAATTTTTTTTGTAAATTTCAGCAACTAAGTAAAATAAAAGAAAAAACCTCAATAACAAGCATTTCAAGGATAAGTGTACATTGTTTTAGGCAGATTTTTATACATAGATAATATTACTATTAGACAATGGTTTTCGTTCATTTTTCCGATAACACTTGATCAAGAATTTTTGAAACAATGGTATCAATATGATTAAGTGCTGATTTCGAGAAAATATAAAATTTCTGTTTTGATTTTGCTATATATCTTATATTTTGGGTTATACCAAAAATTGGGGGATATCTTGAGGCACAATAAAAATCCAGTATCTTATTACCGTGCAAGCACCAATTAGGCATTTGTCATTAAATTGATTTATTTGACCATTACTTACATGCCAACTCCGAATATTAAAAAAAAATCTTAAAATTTTTATTTGCCAAATTGAAGGAATAATTTTAAACTAACTTTTTATCTCCTGCCATTTCCCCCATAAAATATTCGAGACATGATTGTGTTCTGAATAAATGTCTATAAATACATATTTTTTCTGATTGGAATTTAATTAAGTCTTAAATAAACTGTGCACAAAATCTGTACCAAAACAGAAACTAATAAATGAACAACATACCCCTAAAATTTGTTATTGTATTCCCTAAAACCCATTTACACTTAAAACAATTAACGAAGCCTCAAATTCTTTCTAAACAATTTATAAAGTAGGATTCTAATTTTTTTAATAATTATAAATTCCTCAAAAAATTGTACATTATCGCTGTAAAACGACGACAGGATTGAGTTATTAGTGGCAACGAAGACCTTCTCGCAGTAAGTGCATTGTTGGGATTCCCCTACAAGAACGTGACTTCAATTCTTCAGTAAAAGACGTTCTATTTCACGCATGAAAGCATCCTCATTTCATGGTAAACACCCTCAAATATTTGTTAATTGTTTGTGAAATCAAATCTTTCTTAGCCATGTGTGAAAGTTCATGTAATATACTATAATATTATAAATAGCAAAATGTAGAAGTTATCTTATGCTTTAAATCCATTATAACTTTATAGAACAAAATATGGAGTAACTTTGTTACTCTTTCATAAACCAAACAAAATATATTCGTTACTGCCTCCCGAAATTGTACAGTAACGATGAAAAATGAAAAATAAACAATAGTGGGTGTAATGAAGAGTCGATTCTAGTTCCGAGTTAAACCTGTCGTCTGACAAGTAACTTTTTAAAACGTCAAGGATATATGATAGAGGCACGGATCAAAAAATGTTTTATATTTAAATCATTTTTTAAACTTATTACCTTCTCCTTAATTTAATAGTTTTTTATTTTTATTATTATTTTATTTTTATTTTTACTGAGGAGTTCACTTACACTTACACGGATTTACACCGTCTTAACGTTTGCAGAAGGTAATTTTAACTGCAGATAGATCACAGATATAACTTTGTAAACTACTGACGTGGAAAGTTAAGTTTCCAGTGTGTGTGTATGTGTCATTATGCCTTTTTAATATTTCTTGAAGACTAGATGATGATGTCAACGACAGTAAAACATAATGCCAAAGGGAGAAGAAGTAAACTAATATAGTAACAATAAGTTAATAAGTTTAAAATTAATTATTAATTTTTCGAAGACGCTGTAGGAGGTATATATACAAATAAATTTGTTTTTACCTAAAGCACAATGATCTACTGTTACCAAATTTTAAAATAGGAAATATTTGGTTTTTATGAGGAAGAAAAATTTGTAGTCAACGCACTATACATTTCTCAGATGAGGCCTGATAATAGACATATAGATCAGTTCTCAAAATGTAGAAACTTGTTTTTAAAATAAGATCCGTCGACAATGGTGGCAATAAAACCACGTCATATTCCGAGTTTTATGACGTAATAACTAGCTATCGTTATTTTGTCGGCTTTTGATGCGCGATGATTTTGCAGCGATTTAAAATGGATGCATAATCTCGCCAGTGTAAGGTTTTTACCTGTATTTTCCATAGCATACATTTTAGGCTTACGTTCCAGATGTTATGCATGACAGTTATTTAATTGTGTGTTATTTGTTTACGTATGTTCATGACGAAGTAAATTACAGTGGTCCAGGAGTAAATGACAGATGTCTTAGTGGAAGAAGAGAATGCAAAAATGTACGGTTTCAGAATTGTCCTTTCTAACGTTTCACGATTAGTAATTTATGACTAAGTGATAATGAAACTTCATTACTAAAAACTGTGTATGTGCGCCAGATGGGTTCCAACAAATGTTAACACTCGTACAAATAGAATGTACAGCTTTAGCTGGAACATGTTTGCAGCGTTTTACAAAGAAAAGAAATGGACTTGTTTGGTTACTGAAGATAAAACTTCGATTTCGTACACAAATCTCGAGTCAAAACTCTATTCATCACCTCGAAAGAAAAGTATTTTAAGCAAACTAGTTTATCCTCAAAAATCATAGGCACTGTTGACAATGAATCTAATTGATTTCTCTTTTGGAATGTGAAACGAACTTATTTAATGACTGATGAGACGTATTTGATGTGTTCTTTATATTTATAAACGAACCGTACTTTTAAAAAGCGCCTCTAATTACTCAAAACGTAGTAAAACACTGTAATAATGTTATCAAATTAATCAAGCCACAATATTTCTTACTAATTTTATGAAATGTAAAACCATGTAATCTAATTAGTAAAAACAATGGAGCTGTTTTTACATTCAGAAGATTCATACATTTCCAACACTTTTCCATATCGTTAGTCTACATATTCCACATGTATTTTTTAACAGATGATAAATCAGGTGTTACATTTTGCTATCGTGATTGGATAGAATACATCCTAATGCACCCAATCTATTTATTTTAAGCTTTGAGCGGGCTGCCAATTTATCCACAAACAACACTATGGTTGTTCGGATACACATCTATAGTATTTTGTCTTTGGTAATAAATTTAAGGTTATTTGTCCGAAACTAAGGCGGAATTTCAGAGTTCGTTAACACTTTAGAATGAGTTAGTGAAAAGTTTTTCTTTTATAAAAAAAGAAATACCAATATAGTAGTTTACACAACATTAATTTGATTAAACTACTTACGTTTCGCTGTTAATCATCATCAGAGAACTGACATCAAATAAACAGCATTTTATGTGATGACCACAACAAAGATTAACGTATCTTCTGATAATAAAGGATTGTTCATATTATCAATATGAATTAATAGGAAATTTTCCATCATTTTCGTTAATAAAAACTGAAACAACTTTCGCATTCTCTAGGTTTATAACTTGACAACTAATGATAGCAAATGTCTTAATAAACCATATCAATAACTTACTGTGTTGTAGGGTGAGTTTTGTTTTAAAATTACTAAATTTTTGTTAGACTAGTTTATGACTAGGAGGGGGTGAGTATGAGTGAAGCCCGAAATCTATTAAAACTGTATATGACAGTTGATGTCAGTAGTACAATGATATCAAACAACAAAACCTAGAGCTCAGTGAATTTTCTTAAAAAGTGTTTTTACAAAGACCAAGAAAACAATTACCAACTGAATAAAAATAAAAGTGTCACCCCATCTAGTAAATTACCCTAATTAAAATATAAAGCTTTCTTCATAAATTGTAATTCAGCGGCACTTGGCAGAGACGGAGTTGTTAAGATTAATGATCGGGGGAATGTTTTTGTTGACCAGGCAGAAGAACATGGCAATAATGTGGTGAACATTTACCGTAATAAAATCATTTAGCAACAAGATGACAGCTGTTTAGTAGGAGGTAATTAATCAAAAACCCGCGACGTGGGGCTTTAGAGAACAAGCCTCGATTTGATTAATGGTGTCTAAAGACAATTAAAAATGTCCCCTCATTCTAACTGTTGCATGCTTAACCAGAATTAATTTATATTTGTAGAGTGTGTTCATAAAGTTGTGGTACGGTTTTGAATAAATATATTTATAAAAGTATACATTTAAAAAATATGTTACATGAATAAAATAAGAGAAGGAATAAACAAGTTTTTCCTTTTGAATGTGGGCACAGTGGGTAGTTCAGTCCAAACCATATTCCAGGTCTTCCCACACTCGATTTAGAACATCTGGAGTTATTGATGCCACTGCTATTTAAATTCGTTGTCTCAAATGTTCTAAGTTCCGAATTCTTTTTTTTTTATCATAACTCATAATTAAAAGCCCATAAATGTAAGGTCGAGTAAGCGTGGTGGCCTAACCTTCCATATACACCTTCCCGCCAAAAATTGAGGAAATTTCTTATCAAGGGTAACACAAACAATATTGGCATAGTGAGGTGGTACACCATTTTGGTGGAATATTCAGTTTTGATCCGTGATTTGGGAAGAGCATTTAGCTAGTCAAAGTAGACAATTCCGCGAACAGTGATTTCGGTTAAAAAAATAATGCTATCCCGAGCAAGGTCACACCAAATATTGACTACGAAAGCTTGAAGGACTGTTCCAAATTTGAACAGTCCTTCATTGTGGCGATGTAAATGTCCCGAAGTAAGGAAAATCCTTAACAAAACTCGTTCAGAAAATTCTCGTTAGTTGCAATTTTATCAAGAAGTCTATATCGAAATGATATTTTAAAAATTAATAACCTTGAAAACATACGAAAAACATATCTTTAAAAATCCCTTCGAAAATGTCCACTAGAACTAGGTGTTTCGAAATCAACAGTTCACAAGGCTCAATAACAGAAGTATTGGGTCTGTATGAGCCGTTTCTTCAAAACCTTGTGAACTGTTCTGTTTGGAACACATAGTTCTAGATGTTACCGAATTGTTAATAAAACTAAAACATCTTTATCATGCGCCTACAATGTTTCCTTAGCGAGTCATAATAATTTGAAACAACATGAATTTATGGACAAAATGTATCTTTAAATTATTAAACTGAATAAGTTATAGTGTATGTAGTGAGAGGAACTAAAATTTTAGAAGGAGTCACAGAAAGAATAGAACTGGAAAGTACGAAAATTTAATATAAATTACACAAGTACGACTAGTACAAAACAAAAATGCTATTATATTAAGTTACTAGCGATCTCACTTTGTATACACAAAATCTCCAGTTGATTTTCTGTGGTGGCACAAAAGGTTAAGTTGTTGATTAGGTATCAAAAGACAAAGTGGGAAGCTACGATTGTATAGGAATTTTGGTTAAGTAAGCTTGAATTAGAAATTTGTAGGCGTCACATTTTTAGACTGAAAAGCCGTTTGGTAACTGGCTCATTAAGTTTCCGTTTAGACAACAATCACAATTTGGAAAATAGGCGTAAAATAGAAGAATCACTGTTGCCGCTATATTTTTCTGCAAAAATTAAAAACATATTTGTTCCAAATATTTGTTTAGTGTATCAAAAATCAAAGATTTTTTTAAAAATTTTGTTGCTTAACCTCCAAATTGTAAGTATGCCTCTAAGACAAATGGCGACGTGAAACTAACAGAGCGAAAACGATTCCAGATTAATTTATATGCAATTGTCCGTAATACTAATTATTACTATTAGTATAGATATTTAACTATAATTTAATTTCATCGACATCAGTAGAAGCAATTTTAAAAAAAATGAAAATTAAAGATAGGATTAGGTTAAATTTTGAGTATTACCAAGGAATTCACGATCCATAATTTTTGGGTAACGTGTATGAAATCATTTTATTAGAGATTAAAAAAGGTTAATTTATGAAAAATTATGTTAAAATCATTAGAGCAGATAAGGAAAACTAATCACAAATTGGAGTTGAAAAACTTCTAAATCCTGAAAGTGCCAAATTGAAATTTTTATTTATTATATTTTTTTTTTTTTACTAATAAACATTTAATTGGACTCAGAAGATCCCAAAACGGACAGTACACAATAAATCACAACACAATTTCTTCTTTTTTTACACAACTCTTTCTAATAAATTAGAAAGAAAAAGAGATAATAATAAAACATTATTGACTTCAGAATTAAAATATACCTTGCTTGTCAATGTTTTAATATCTTTGACAAATAAATTGAAGGTAATAGTTTGATTTCAATTTAGTTTAATCAAAAACCCGTAGGCATGATGTCAATTAAGGCGGGGAGGGGGGCATCACATCAGTCGATAGTATTCCTATCTCAGTGTGCCTGACATGCCTCGACTCAACGCAATATGTTCTATTAATTCCAATCATTTTATTTATTTTACTCTTTTTAATCTCTCTTGTAGATGTCCTTTCACAATAAAATTAATTAAATTTTCACATCTCGCAATCAAGTTGTAAGTCATGCATTATATAAGTAAGTTGGTGTTCGAATATTATCATTACATGAAGGCACAATCATGCTAAAGTATGTACCTATTATATTGTTGTAAACTGAAAAAAAAAAAAAAATTAAGCATTGTATTTCACAAAATTTGATTATAAGAAATTGCTTAGGTCACTTTTTCTTTTTCATTTTAGTCGATAGCTTCAGATCTGGAATTTTTGAGAAGTTGGTGAACGAACTGTTTGTTCACTAAATTAGGATTAATGGATTAATATTAATTAAAACTGGAATAAGATAGGATTAATGGAGGCTTCATTTATGAAATGAGTAATAGCTTATTTACTTTATTTCCAAAGCTCTAAAGGCCGTTATGGCCTTTAGCTTCTCCCACTATTTGCTATCCACTAACCTTTTGCGTTACTCTGTGACTCCTTTACAATGTCATATTCCCGTGCTTTTCAAGTCTCGTTCCACGTCATGGATCCAACGCCTAACAGGTCTCTCACTCTTTCATTTATTTTTCATTTCTTGTAGAAACATTTGATTGGAGAGTTTTACCCAAAGAATTTTCCCCACATGCCCCAACCAACTTCTAGACTTTACAAAGCATACAATATCCTCTTCTCTTATCATATAATTATTGATGTGTCGTAAAAGCCGATTAATTTGGTTTTGAAAAAAAAAAAAAAATAGTTTGATATAACAACTTACCGAAGGGCGTTTAGACTATTCAGCCATTATCAAATTTATTATTGGAGAAGTTTCACTGTTGTCATGAAACACACAACAAATTACTTTCCTCAACATTTAAATAAAATTAATAATGTAAAAGATATATCTTCATAAAAATCATGTCCTGTGGGTCCAATGTCTTGCACTGAACTATTGGTTATCGATTAAATTTGTCACTGGAAAAGGTAGTGGGGTTAAGTCTCTTATATTTCTGTTTCTGTTATTATAGTATCATATAATGCGTTCGATTCGAAAAATAATTTTTCATTTTATGTATTTCGTATTATTCCAGTGCATTTATTAATTTTCCTTTTTTGCAATGATGAAGTATTTTTAAGGTGCCTTTAATTACAGAGTAGTTGTGGCTATTTACACTAAGGTGTTCTGTGCATTTAGATCCAATTTTCCGCTGATATAGCGTTTGTTTGGCTGTCGGAATGTGTTCTTTGAATCTTTAAAAAAAAAATATCTACACGTTTTTCAATGAAACTACGCCAATAGAAACTTGATAACGGCTGAATAGTCGAAACGGCTATCGTTTTAAAACTATACGACAATTGGCTATTGGTGACGTAAAATTGTAATTTCATAATAATGTATAATAGTCGTAATGGCGATAAATAAAATATTTAAAAATATTACGTTTTTGTTTTATGACAGGTAAATCCACATTTCAAATTATCCAAAGCAATGTTTATTATATTTGTGTATTAATATATATATTATATATATATATATATATATATATATATATATATATATATATATATATATATTGTCAATATAAACGTTCTCAGAAGTAAACGCCTTTTTTTAGTTTTTTGTTTATAATTTCATAACTTTATTATTCACATATGAACATGAATATTATTCTATTATATAATAGTAAGTGTCATTTATATTGTTAACAAATAAAATACATTTTAATTTTTGCAACAAAATTTTGTTTTAAAACTATTTTTCTTGCTTTTACTTTGTTCATGTTTGCTGCCTTGGAGAGCAATAGCATAAATTATTTATATGGTTACATAGTTTATTTAAAATTTCGCCTATTTTTGGGTATGGAAGGAGTATTTATTTCAAAACACTAAACACATTATTTCTTGTTATTGGCTAAGTATAACTTTACTCCCACCAATCTTTTTTTATAACATTTTCACCTTCCATTGTTTAAATATAAAAATCAACAGCAATAAATGATTTGTACTTGACATGGACACTAATAAAACGATTTCGCCAGTTAATTGAACCAAGTATTCTCCACCCCCTTCACCAACAGTCCAATTGACTTAGTTACTATGCAAATCTAGAGATTAAAGCTGAGACTAAATCTCACATACTGTACTTATTATTTACAAACTCTATAAGTTATATTGTATTAAATCATTCACACAAACAACAGATGGAAACTTTTAAAATAGTCAATAACAACAGATCGTCATACGAATGGATTGAAATCTCAATAATAGTGTTTGTAGACGTGACAAAACGAATAAAATCCATGTGATTAATATGGAACGCTGTAGTGTAAATTCAATCGTTTTTCTTTATCCAAGATGTCTTGTGTATGACAATAAACACCGTTGTTAACTTGGGTTGAAGTGTTTACACAATCTGTCGATAGGCATCACAACAATCATTTTGTAGCTTCGATGCTGATGGGGCAATATTTGTTCAATCTTTGACGGCGAACAATTCTTAGAAAATGTTATTTTTCAGTGCTTAGGAGTTTCGTAAACAAATCTAAATATTAGGGATACTTATCTATGGGCGATACTTTTAAATATTTAAGCTTTCAACATTTTGTGTTTTAATGGAATATATAATAGTTTCTTATAGTTGTCGAATCTCATCTACAGTTTTTATTCCAAAATACCAGCAAATAATAATTTAAAAAATATAAAAATAACAATTTCACAGTGTATCATCCCGTGAGGAGTCTATGCCTACTGGATGGGTTTTCAGACAGTTATTGAGTAGTCAGCACTTCGAATTCCTGTCGCTTAATTCTGATCATCGCTTCCAGAATCCGTTATCAATCTTAGGTCCCTACTTGTTATACAATTTTGGGTCAAAGCCGTAACTGTTTGAGTCCCGACTGTTATCGTCAAAGATATCACTCACACGACCAGGACAATCGGGGGTTCGGTTTGGGTTTATCGTACTTAATGATTTATCTACATTTTATCATAATTTGACTAATTTGAACAATAAAAAATGTCCATGAAGTATAAATTATTATCTACTTTTAATATCAGATGGATAATTCTTTATTCAAAATTTTCAAAGGTTCGGTAATATGTTCTGCTTGGTTATTCTAAGAGTAGTAATTTTTATTTATGCTCAATCTCAAGGTCAAAATCGAGTTAACAAGACGCCAAAAAGGGTGTAAAATACTTCACAGTTGTATTCCTGAGTGCTGAAAAACTGAATTCCAACTCAACTTGCAGGAAATACTACTTTTTAATAAAATGGCCAGCTAATTTTATAAATAGTAACCCATTTAGTTATATTTTCTGTTTTTAAAGTTTTAAACCTTTTAGAAAAACGTAATTTAATAACGGTAAGTTCATTTATAAGTGAAAAAATGTGGGTTATTTTTTATATAGTATTCAGTCCACCATTTTCATTTTTATTTAACGGTTATTTTAAGTGAAATAAAATCGTAAATTTGAAATATTCCCTATGTAATTTTTTTTTTAAATTAGACAGAAAAGGCCTGATTTTTGCGCCACTCTGTATAGTAATACTAACGTTTTATTAACCATTGTTGAACGGTTTTCAATATAGGTGTCATTAAAAAAAGAAGAAAATAGTTTAAAATCCTCTTTAGGAGGTCTCGATAAAACGGCCACTCATTTACCGTTCTTACAACATTATATTCAATATTTTATGCAGTTTTGAAGCTCAGTTGGTGAAGTTTATTACTGCACAATAGAAGTAATCCTTTGTCAATAGTCACAAAAAAACAAAAATTATTATCTTTTACAGAGATAAATAAACGCTGAAAGAGTGGGTTTGAGAAATTAGTCTTTTTTGTTAATTCAATTGAGTTAAAACCGGTTCCGTGAAACTTCATCTAACCGATTACCGTTTACTTCTCCCTACCCAATGATTCAAAACTATTAAAAGCCGTCTAGTTGACATAAATCGGCAACGGTCCTTTGTGATTTTTATTGTTATTCTTTTTAAATTGCGTTATTCTCCGCATATGTCCCAAGATCTGTTTCTTCTTCGTACTACTGTCGGTTAATTTAGAAGTTGTGTTAATTGTCTAAATTAGAAAAAAAATATCAATATAGTCGTTGGAATTTCAGTCATACCATGTAAACTAGGTTTTGCTATTGGTTGAATATGATTAGAAAAGTTCAAATACATTTAAAAATGGCTGCCGTTCGAAACTTTTTTTTTTAATAGTTCCTTCGTAAAATACATAATTTTTACAACAAACAATATAAATTCACTTCTAACTATATCAGTATTTACTAATATTCTAAATAAATTTTAAATACAAAGGATGATTATTTATTCAATTTGTACTCCTGACTTTAAATTACATTTTCCTCTTACATTTTATTCGAGCTCAATTCTTCGATTTCGTAAATTTGATTTCTCTCATACAATAGAAAATGTTTGTATTCCATGCATACATAATGCGGCGGTGTTGATGGATGTATAGGAAAGGAATACAATTATTATGTGTTGACAATATGAAGACGCGAAAAGATGCAATTACACTGATCCCAAACATGCCTCTATACAAGAAAACGTTCCGCCTTAAATCTACAGCGATCCAAGGTCACATGAAGATCTTGGAAATGTACTTAATTTCATATGTTGTTTAATAAGTGAAATAAAACTAAATAGTTGTAAAATCTTATCTGGTTAAAACTGAAATATTCCTTTAAGGACCCATACGAAACGTTTTGCTTGTTATATTTCGAAATACGATGGCTTTTGAGTTATAGGTAAAAACCTAAAAAAATATAGAAAATGAAGCTGTTACAAAAGATTTATCAAACTCGGTTCTACCAATTTCGTTAAAATTTTAGTAATATCAAGTATAATGACAATAACCCGTGTGCAAAGGCGCACGTATAAAACAAAACTATTAAGGTTAAGGAATAATTTGAAACAAAAAAAGAAAAGGAAAAAAAGTGATGTTTTAATTAATTATGAATGACCTCTAGCGCCCATTTATGGAATATGCTAAACAGGTTGAGGGTTTGCCCTACTTAAATATATAAATATGTTTCAAAACGGGAGTCAATGGTTAGTTTTCATTTTTTTAGTGACAACTGCCTAACTGCCAAAAATATGTGACGAATAGTTCTGGTGGTTTTAATTTGGTTTGGGGCATGGACGAGTGGGACAGTTTGTGTAATATTTTGCACCATTTATTTATTTTTATACAAATAACTCCTGATATCACATTTATGACAATCTATATATTTGTTTTGTATCCTTTGTGCTAAATTTGTTCTAGCCATTATGAAGAAAATATAATTATGTGTGTTTTTTAAGCCAGATATCCCCAAATTTTCATCGCCATTATATTTTAGTGCTTGTTAGGAGCTACTAGGTACAATTTTTTTAATAAAATCTGTCTAAACGTGTCTGAGAAATCACTTCATGCTAAAATATAGGCACGAAAATGGACAGTCAAATAGAAATTTTGTAAAATACTCTTTATTTGGTTCAGCTGAACTAAATTATACCTCTAAAATCACACCATGTTTTCCTCTGTCTTATTACTTTCTGAGTGAGAAACTGCAAAGACTTTTTTACTCGCCTAAAACATTTGACCAGAGCTTTTGTAATTTTAGTATCACAATTTAGTACTAATATTAAAATAATATTTTGTATTAATTTATAAATTTTGTTTACAGGTATTTCTATGCACAAAGGTTATGCATTTGTCCAGTTTACAAATCCATTTGATGCCAGGAGCGCATGTCTTGGGGAAGACGGAAGGACAGTCCTAGGTCAGACATTAGGTAGGATACATTGTACTACTACCCACTATTTTGAAATTTAAACATTTGTATTTTTAGTTCAATTTTAGTATACAGCGAAAGAATTATTGTAATTTATTAAAGGAAATCTTCTTTTCGTAATATCTTCTAAATTAGTTGGAAAGTTTTTGAAAGCAACGCATGAAAATAGCGTACAGTAGGAAAGATTACTTTTTAAAATAACTTTAGTCCGTGTTCAATTTTTGATAATTCGTATTCTCAATAACATTATCAATTAATAATAGATTTTATTCTAAAACCTATAAGAAAAAATGTGTCTGCAATATAATGTATCACAGTTAAATAGTTATATGTTTTTAATAAGTATTTTTTAATTTCCATATTTAACAGCTCACAATGACACTCTAAAAGACTGTTTCTTTTCGTGTAATGAGTGTAATATTCTCAATAATTGTTACATAGATTTGACACAATTGCAATTTTAGACATTTATAACCTGAATTACACAAACAAATCATTAGATTTTAGTTTGTCAATATTTCAACAACAAAATGCTTTATTGTTTAAATCTGAAACCACATTCAGTGGTGTACTTGTTGACATAGAATACGTCTTTAGTAACAGAGCGGCATTTGGTTCAGTGAGCGTTATAAAAACATGAACATTTTAAAATTTAAATTATTTCTAGACAAGTGTGGTGACAGTCTTCAGTATATGATTCTAAAGGACATTGCATACTTACTTTGCTATGACGGCATCGAACGATGCAATAGCCTAATCGCCATGGCGATAGCGTACGGTTGAAAATTAGTAGTTCTGATGTGGTAGCACTGATTCGTCTCAGTGATTTCTACTAGTATAAAGAAAAAAATACAAAACAAATCAAATAGTCAACATTTAAGAAAATTGTGATGCGAAAAATTTCATTAGTAAATTGTGGCGACATGTTAAGTGTATCCTTTCCAAGTGTTTTTGACAATTTTTAATTCACTGAGCGGTTCGTCAGAAGTCCCCAAAGTCCAAAACCACCAATGCCGAAAGTCAAAAAGCTAATCAGGAGCGTCTCAGAGTTAAGGTTGCCGAATGTGATGAAGCGAGTTCCGCGCTAACATGTAAAAGGTTAAGGTAGGATTTGGCAATCGGCGACTACGGTACACATTTCAATGCAAAATAAAAAATAAATATTAAAACTAAGACTGATGATTTATTTCTATTATATCGATCAAGTGGTACGTACTACCCCTCCTGGTATAGCTCTGTTCGATTATTGTTTAGCTTTTTTCTTTATTATAATGTTTGTTTCCCTTCTGAAGTTGGATTATTAATTTCAGATTAGGAAGTAAATCTTGAGGACATAAATTAACTTGCTTATAGATTTACGAATATTTTGTGAAAGTTTTTAGCGAGATAGCAATACTTAAAATTTGTTTAATCAACATTTTTGGATATTCAGAAAAAGTGTAAAATTTGATTAGTTAATGTAATCATACCTTTTTTTGCAATAAACCAATTGTAATCTAAACTAAATTTTGTTAATTACTTTAGACTAAATATTATTAACTCTGACAATAATCATCAATAACAGATATATCATTATTCAATCATTAGTGAAAAATGTCAATTTCACTGTAAGATGACATCGAAAAAAAAAAACTATTTTTAACTATAAAGTCGTCATCCAAACGCTAAGAATGACTATTTGGTTGTTGAAACATCGTCGTGTTGTCGATATTGATGAATATCATTAATGATTAATTATGAATGTTCCGTAAATTTTGTTTAATTTGTTAAATTATGGAAATGTTAATAAGAAAACGTAAATAGAATTGATACAGTTTGACGAACATTACAGTTTATAAACTGTAGCCATTGAAAAAAGTAACTCTTTTACTCAGTACAGTTTTTATTAGAGCTTTTACTTAGAGTTTGATATTAATCTCAATTTTGATTATGGATTCTTTAATACAACACTGTATGTAAAATTATATCATTGATATAGCGTATTTCTAATTGATAGAAGATTTTTCTGAAATATATAGAGTGTAGTACAGTACACAGTTCGATATACAGTATACAGTACACTGTACAGTATACAGTGTACAGAAATATATATGTAACACATATAAATATAAAATAATGCAATCACGAGATACACATTTAAACAAATATCAACGTAATTTACGACTGCTTAAAGTTCCAATTTTTTAAATACCTCTAAAAGGATTGAAGCGAGTCAGGATCAATAAATATTTAAACACACGCTGGTGTCTTACTATAAGGGCTGCTGCAATAATTTATTTTTCCTTTTCCAATTCACAAAAACCAAAGCCAAACAAGTGGAACATTGTGAGCCACCTTATATGCAATATTCCACTTCCAACTTAATCCAATTACTTCCATATGGGAAGCTCGTCCTGCGGGATTCCTTCCATTTCTCTACATAAATCAATCTCACAAACTTTATATATTACTTTTAAAACTAATACTTGTAGTGCATTTCCAAAACATACGTATTTAAGAACATTCACTGTAAAGTAATGTTCTTAAACTGTGAAATTTATTTAAAATATATTTGTCACAGCTGGTGTTATAGGATTGAAATTTCCCTTAAGGTAATTAATTCGGAATTTGTTTTAATGAAGTAGGTCTTGATGTTAAAAAAGATGCATATTGCTAACTTGCATAAAATGAGCTAATAAAGGCAAGCCATGTAACACCTTTATATAAACAAAAACATCTTTGTAAATACATTTTTGAAATTCTGCTACCGTTAATTTATTTAGCAACAATCGTTTAAATCTACGGTAAACTCACACCACTAGTACCAAAACCTTCTCTACTTCTTCTTAGGTTGGTCTATCCCTTTTACGTGTCAGCCCCAACTGCTTATTGCACTTCCCAATAAAAATAGATGTTTTGATACCTCAGGAATTCCAGTAAGTTTCATGAACTTTATAATCTTCCTGACGAGGGCGTGTCTTGAAAGATTGTCTGTCACTATATTAAAGATCCAAGGGTTTCAGTCCTTTTCTGAACGAAGTATTCGCATTCAAAACTCAGGCTATGTCTTTGACAGGCCACGTTTCTTGCATAGAGACTACAATAAATTGCCCATTTCGTGCATATATTTTCTTAGTTGAGAGTGCTCTGTAAGGAATTCTACCCCTTTCCTTCCAACTAATGTCAGATTGAATTTGTTTAAAGGAGGCACAAAATGAGATTTTGTTAATCCTTAAACCTAAGATACTACTTCACATAAGGTTTTCATTGACAACTTCTTGAATAAATTTCGCTGCAGACGCTTTATTAGCCAGTACGTCTGCACATTTCTTCCAATCGATTCCAACTTATCCAGGAATCCAACAAAGGGTAACAACACAGTCGTGATATTATTCTTAAATAATCAGAGAAAAAATTTGGTCTAAATTTTTAAAATCCAGGTCGTTTTGAGCCGCCTGACTGTGTAGATACACATATCGTTAATTTTATACCCATTTTCAAAGTTTTTTTTGGACATATTCTATTAAGGTTCTAATTTTTTATTAAAACACAGTTGGGTACATTCCCGTTGGCAGGAAATTTTCTGCTTTTCGGAAGGTTTTGAGAAGGAATACTACACCTTTATATGGCCAGAAATAATTTATTTCCCATTTGCAATCTGTCATCACTATAAATATTATTCTGAAGTGTCCTGGACAATCCACTATACATTTACATAATCCTCACACTGCAGGGAATTGCAGAAGACAACGGTTCAAGGCTGCACCAGGAGTGCTAATAACTTCTCTGGTAACTGCAAGACATACCAATGCCATCATATACCATGGCAGGTCTAACCAAAAAATATATAAAGTCGAAACATCATTTCTGGGTTCATCCCCTTGTCTATCTTAGCAAGCTCTGATTTTAAGTACTATTACTGAACTACCTTTTGTTTTATTTTGAGGCGATGTGATTAACAGATTATTATATAATTAATTGTTATATATATATATATATATATATATATATATATATATTTAAGTAATTACGGTTTTATTTTATATATAACAAAACACTTTTGGATATCATTGGATGCATATTATAAACCTGATAAAACATAGTATTTAGTGGGTGGATAAAACGACCTACTATCCAGTTGTTTGTTTCAAAATACGAATATCATCGTTTATAAGAAACTTCCACCTAAATAAGTCTTCTAAATGTTACGTTCAATAGGAATACTACTCTTTTTAAATTAGTTCGAGGAAAAAATGGCCCAGACGGGCGTGTAGTTAGAGTAACATAATTCTAAAAATGGCTTATGTTCGTAAGTGCTAAAACGTGGAGGTCCATCGAAAACACAACATCAACATCGAACCTATTTTAGAAAGTAAAATATTAAAATTCAGCAAAGTGTTCGTAATTTAAAAATAGAAATGACACCTCTATCCGCATAAGTCATAAACAGATAATTTACTTCAAATAAAAAATACTATTATCCACATTTTCAAGAATATAAATTTAAACTATACAATGCATAATCGTGCGCCGTTTGTTCGTGTTTAAAGAAGTAAACATTTTAACTCCGTCCGTAAATAATGAGCACTTTTATTTGATTTACCACTTGAAGTTTATAAACCCAAGTATGTCTTTAGGAGATTCATTGGAAGTAAAATAAGTTGCTTATCATACAATGAATGTCGGAACCACAATGAATAAAGAAATATGCATAAATAAGTAATGCAGTGCTATATTGTCCCGTAATGGTACGAGCTGGCACAGGGGCGGCGTGGGAAACGATCCAAGTGACGTCGAACAAAACTTCAGCAGGTCAGGCAACCGTTGCGAGCTGATGTTCCTTTTAGTTATGGAGGCAATTATGTTGTATTAGGACAATAAAAACCTGGTTTGGTGATGAGTTGTAAATGTTTTATTGTATTTATATTTATGAGACAATACAGTAGTTGATAACTCTGACATGGTAGAGAGGGAATTTTTTCCTTTTTTTTTCAGCTATCTTGCAACCCTGACATTGGCAGACTGTCAAACTGAATAATTAAAAGTTTAAATGCGTGACTTTGAAATTTAATTATATTATTTTTATAGTAACAATTAATATATTCAACAGTTAGTAATAATAAAGTTATAAATTTGAATAAATTTCAACTAAAATAATTGCTATTTCTATTTATTACTGATCCGTTTTGTTCTAATTAATTAATCGTGAGAGACTATAAAATAAAGAGTTTTTTATTTTTAGTCATAATACTATTAATTCGTATCATAAAAGATACATTATACATTACTGGATCTGCAGAACTGATGTCTTAACTGGTAGAACAGACGATAATTTGTTTTGAAGACATAATATTTGATATGTGATAATCGATATCCAATTTAACATAAAGTAACAATTTTTTTAGTAAAATAATTTTTACAACAATTCGTAGAACCAAACATAAATGTTACATTTTATAAATATCGAACCAAAGGTAGCGAACCTGAAAAAAGACCAATAGAGGCACATGTATGTTCTTAACACGTAGAATTAACAGAAAATGACTTAAAATTAGGATGCTTTTTCTCTGTTACCAACAGTAATAATATTCAAGGCATTGTTATTGTTGCTGATCAGTTTTACTATTTTCAGGTTATGTCATCGAGTTTGTTTTAAGTTTTCCCAAATTAATAATAATACTTTTGCTGTTTTTATACTAATTGTACTGTTTTACTAATTTAACAAGAAGTTTTACTTTCTACTATAATATAAGTCTCTGTATGATAGTTATATGCTGAATCAAAAAAGGGACGTCGAATTTTTCTTACGATATCCTTTTGATGTCCTTTAATATCCAAAAAAATGTTTTTTCATGAGTTTGTCTGTCTGTTGTCTGACGTCTGTAGTCTCTGCATTATTCTACAACTCAAATGAGAAAAGAGATTTGAATCAAATTTTGATATTTTAGATAAAATATTGAGACATTATACCTTTCTTTCCATAAACCGTAATGTTTTCACTTGCTGTTTTACTTGCTCCACGTTAAACACAATGTCTAGTGTGTGCAGATAACAGACCATCAGTAGCTATCCGAGAGTCACAGAGTGAGTACCTGTAACAAAATTAGTATCCTATGTTCCGAACAAATAAATGTGTTGTGTACTTATGTAATTATTTTAATGTGGTGGCGACCTTTGTATAACTGATTAGTTAGTCATCTTATGATGGGATAGTAGTTGCGAAACTCATCATATTTAAAGAAAAAATGAGTTCACGTAACGAATTTGTAAGATACTTTATTCTATACATTTAAGTGTTAAAATAATTAGTTTGAATTGTATGTTTAATACACATTATTAAAAATTTTAATCGTAATTGGAATTCCATTGTAAAAGCAGGAAAGTGATTTTTATTACTTTCAAATTGCCCGGTAGAAAAAGTGTTCAAACTACACCGTAGAACAAAAACTCGAACACAAGATCTCACAAAAATTGCGTTTATTTATTCAAACACCTTTCAACAACAAAGTCGCCATCCTCAGTGATACATGAACTATAATAACAAAACTACAACTATTGATTAAATAAACGTAATTTTTGTAAGTTCTTGTGTTCGAGTTTTTGTTCTACATAATATTATCTCACAAGTCAAGCTCAATATTTAATTATAAACTACACCGTTTTATGTTGTGGTTCTAGATTTTAAATCAAAAACATTTGGTTTAATATCAGTGTAATGTCTGACTATTTATGGTATCATTGTCCGTATATCGTCGGTTCCTCTTGTGGTTAAATCTCTCGCTTCTTGTAAAAGAAGTTACGATCTATACCCATAGTTGATGTAAAAGTTACGGCGTTATCCCAGAAAAGTAGCGAACAAAAGTAGGTTGTGAATCCTTGTTACGAAAGCTAGAATTCCGTAGACGTAAATCGTCAGAGCAATATTGATTCCAGGGTTATTGTAAAAATAAAAATGAAAGAGCGCTGTGATTTATTTACTGAGCTATGTTTTGTTTTACCAATGGGTAATTTTGATCTTTGGGACTAAATTCGAATTTACAAGTTAGTGTTCAGACAGATGGAAAAAAAAGAACAGACAATGAAAATAATGATACACACATCTTTATAGTCTGGGTCTCAAAAAGCAAGTGTTTCAGGTTCTATAGTTTGACGGAGATGTTGCAGGCTTCTTGAAACCTGTGTAAAGCACTTTTCTTTTAACAGCCCACATAGATACGCGTCACAAAGAGATGGGCCAGAACTTCGGGATGTATAGGGAAATTCTGTTTCTCGATACAGTAAAAGTTCCTGCAGCTGTTTGTTTCACTGTAGTCACACTCTACCAACATTTTCATTTGTCTTCGTACTACGTGGTCTTCCAGAACGCCCTACTTCCATTGTGATTCTTAACAGACCTTGTGGTTCTAATCATTCTAACCCAACTTAAGATGGTTTTGTTTGTAGGTCTCTGTTTTCGATATGTTAAAAACTTTACCTTTACAATTAATTAATGTCCCACCACTCCAACCTTCACCGTAACTGCGGAAGTAATGTTTCACAAAAAAACACGTTTTTCTTCACTATATTGAGGCATTTTCCTCTTTAAAATATTCAAATGTACAGTTCCTTATTTGAATGCGATAACAATATTTTTAATAAATTACCAAATATAATCAAAAATCAGCTGTTTTTTATAAAAATAAGGGAAAAAAACCACTATTAAATGCTTATAATATAATTCAGTTACCTTTTTTTCGCACCGCTCTATATTTAAAAAAAAAATCAAGCTTAAAGTTTAAAGAGAATGTCGAAAACTGACAATATATCTAAAAATTATCTAAAAAATATGAACTTCTGCTAATTGTGTGTAACTTCATAATTTGCCAAGTTGGAAAAAGAGCAAACATACAGAAAACAATGAAAGAGTTCCCGCTATTTCATGTCCGCCTATCAATAACATGCCGATTATTTCTACTGTATTGTCTCATAAATATAAATACAATAAAACATTTACAACTCATCACCAAACCAGGTTTTTATTGTCCTAATACAACATAATTGCCTCCATAACTAAAAGGAACATCAGCTCGCAATGGTTGCCTGACCTGCTGAAGTTTTGTTCGACGTCACTTGGATCGTTTCCCACGCCGCCCCTGTGCCAGCTCGTACCATTACGGGACAATATAGCACTGCATTACTTATTTATGCATTTTTCTTTATTCATTGTGGTTCCGACATTCATTGTATGATAAGCAACTTATTTTACTTCCAATGAATCTCCTAAAGACATACTTGGGTTTATAAACTTCAAGCGGTAAATCAAATAAAAGTGCTCATTATTTACGGACGGAGTTAAAATGTTTACTTCTTTAAACACGAACAAACGGCGCACGATTATAGGATCTATTGTGTAGTTTAAATTTATATTCTTGAATTTTTTTAAAAATTGTATGCAAATCTTCTGTTTATGACTTATGCGGATTTAACCCTTTTATGTTTTGAAATTGTACTTTAATATAATACTTTATTTTATTACTGCGTATGAAATTTATATTTATGAAGATTCTAAAATGTTGATGTCACGTATTTCTTAGATTTCAACTCCTACGTACATTTAGACCATTTTGGGAATAACGGTTATTCATCCATTCGTCTGTCTGCGCCATTTGTTTCCTCCACACATTATCTCAAAAATGGGTGTTCTGATTTACTATTAATTTTAAGTTTGATCTCGAATAAAATTCTCATGGAATGATTAGAATTTGGAGCATAAACTTTGTCTGGACATTGCCTCAATCTGATAGATTGACACATTTTTGGAGCGGAGTCATAATTTATCATAGGTTTTATTACTGTAATTATTGCTAGGATATTATCTTTAACGAACATTGGATTTGTGACTAAAATGAATGACTTCCACACGTTTTATTCACTTTTAAAATGATCATCCCGTAGCGATGAAACGTGTTTTTTTGCCATACAAAATTAGTGCGTCATCACTAAAAAATATAACCAACTGTAGCCTAAGTTCATAACCTCAAAATAAAAATATAAAAATTACCCTTTGGATTATATTAAATTTAATATGATTATTATATTTTACTATAGATTTAAATGATTATTACTAAAAACTAAATGTAGGGATATTTCAAAATGTTTCTTGTGGACGTTTTTGATTTTTTTTTTTATACGCAACTCCTACGTAAACCGTTTTTGTAGTTTGGTAAAATGCATGTTTTTATATCAGGAACTACTTTTGAATAATATTTTCATATTAATGGTCAGCAAAATGATATTGCGGCTCTTCACGTCCGACGTATGCAAGGAATATTTTTAATAAGTTTTGTATTAAATAATAAAATTTATTTATAGTATGTCTTTGAAATGTATATAAATTATTTTTAAACTAAGGAAATTACTCTTCTGTATATTTTTCAAATTTTCCGCCCGCATTCGTTTTAAAAGTAATATATAAAATTTGTGAGATTGATTTATGCAGAGAAATGGAAGAAATCCCACAGGACAACCTTCCCAAGCGTAAGTAATTGGATTAAGTTGGAAGTGAAATAATGCATATAAGGTGTCTTAGAATGTCCCGCTTGCTTGGTTTTGGTTATTTGTCAATTGATATAAAAAAATGAACTGTTGCAGCAGCTATTTATAGTCGGTTAAAGTTATAATTTAAAGTTTTGTAAATATTGTTTATTTTACGATAACTAAGGAACCGATGTTTTTGGAGTGATAGATAACAGTAAGTTTTGTTTGGGTCGTTACAGGCTACACTATAGCATACTTTGATCCGAATTGTTACGGCATATTTTGAGAAATGAAGTCTTTCTTAACAGCTACTCGGACTGTGACATCTAATTTATTTTATTTCTATTGTATGCAGGGGTAAAGGCAAGTATACAGTTCCATTCCGTAGTGTAAACAATATCCGGAACATATGGTATATAACAATCCATTTTCAAAATCATTTTCGTAGTTTCTCGGGATATAATGAACAGTTTAATGAAATCTGTGCCAAAATATTTCTTTGAGCTCTAGAATAAATATGAACGAATATCGGTCCAATTATAAAAATAAAATCTTACAAAATCAACTTTTATAAATAAAATTGTGTATCTTTAGAAATAAGCGATGGAAATAGTTTCTGTAATGGAGTATTATCGCGTGTTGAGTACAAACAACATCCTGAATTTTATATCTTAATATTTAACTGATCCTCTTAAGATAGCATTTTTTCCTGAGATTTTTGGATTCATAAAAATATGCCTTTTTTATATAAATAAAATAATATAGTGTGGAAAAAAAAGAAAGGTAAAAATATAGTGAAGCCCAATTAACAAAAAAGTAGGGCGTTATCTTAAAACGATACGTAAGGAAACGGATTTTTGAAATTTGTTTAGTGGTTCTTAACTTTGTTTACTCAAACAATTTCGTTTAATTTTATTTGCAAAAAACTTAACTTTTGCGTACATTATTAATACTTTCAGGTTGTTAGAAAAAGTTATGTAGGATCATATAGTTCTATAATGGAGACCAAGAAGATGCACATATCTGTTTTATTTAAATCAATAAAACTATTTTAAATTATAATAATCAATTATTTATCTATTTAAAATAATTAATCCAAGTTCAAATAGTTATAACAGAAATTGTAAATAAAATAATTAAAATTCCATTTGAAAGATTTTATTTTATATTATACATTTATTTTATATTAGAAATTTGTTTCAAACAAATCCACAAAAGTATTGTTAAAGTTGATCATCGTAGCAAATAGATGTAAGCAAATCATACATTATTCATCATTTCACATGAAAAGGAGTTCGATGATTTCTCGCTTCAATTATTTTTGTACACAAAATATTTATAACCAAATTTCAATAAAACATAAAATTATAAAATTTAATCATCCAAATGGTTACAATTCTATATGCATTTTCTCGTAGGATCCCTTCACAACCCTTAGATTTATGTCTAAGTGTGCTACTGGAACTCATTCCTTAAATTTCTTTTTTATAGCATATGAAGAAGGGTGAATATATTATATGGCCACCAACTTGAGAAAAGAAGTTTTCATTTCAATTGTAGACGGAAACAAGAATATAAGCCGAAGCGATATGGAAGGCCGTTGTTTTTGAATGTCGGCCATTAAGAGCAATTTGCAAGTATAAGCTTGTGGTTGCGTAGATATATCTTCCAAGAGGTGAATTGTTTAAAATATTTAAGCGGTTCAAACTTGCACTACGAAAATTATCATGAGATGAATGTTTTTCAGCCTATTACTTATCTCTATTTAGGTTATTTATTGATTCCCTCATCAAGTACATAATATAATATAACATAACAGTAAAACACTATTATAGAAACAAAATAACAGAAATAATAAAATCAAACTAACCCTAAAAAAAATAATTAAAATTAAACAGTAATAAAAATTGAAGTTGAATACAATTATTATTTATAATTAACGTATCCCACATCACATGACAAAAAAAAAATCCTCTACGTGGACACTCGTTACTAAAGTTTAAATAGCTTACAGAAACTTCAGCTCCTAACAGAAGAAAGCTAATATGAAAAAAATTAAAAAAGGAATAAACAGAACAGTAATAAAGACCCTGCTGTACAAGGAATGTTTGATTAAAACATGACACAACCACCCTCTCAACATCATACTTCCAGTGTCGAAAAGTCAATTTCATGATATTTTGTATAAGTAAAATAGAACGTTGAATTTTTTTTGCGATTACTACACTTTACTAATTAAATATTCAATATTGAATAATCACAAAGAATACTACAATATAAGTTAAGCATGTACTTGGCGACTCGACGTCGTGGTTATATATCAGACGTCGGTAGCAACAGACTGACAGACGGTAGTTTAACGACAGCATCAGAAGGCGCCATCTCGGGCGTTACACCATCCATAAACACAACATACTACTCCCACTCTGCAATTCACTTTTATATCGTGTACATATTTTTATAGTTGCTTGTCACATCATTTGCAAATCATAAATATACAATGATTCATCAAATTATAAAATTTAAAAGTTTTTGTAATTTAGAAGATAAATGAAGTTTATTTAAATTACTTTATAGATTTTCTTTTGTAAAATTTGATAATAGAGTTTGGACGTCTATTTATCTTAACACTGTATATTAACGAAGGTTTCGATTCGTAGCCAATAATTCCTTCCAGGTCTCACAGCCGTACATGAGAACAGACTTAACATTTGTCTCCAACAGTCTCGGCTTTTTCCTTTAGTAAAGTCGACCCTAATCAGCTGTTCAAAAGATTTTAAAAATCTATTAATCAATTATTTTGCCGTTCCTCTACTATTGGAGAATAAGCTCTCTAATTAGCAAAATTTCTCTCAACGCTTCATTTCTTTCGTTTCTATTATAATGCTAACTCATGTTTGTTGTATCGTTTCTGATATAACAATCTTTAAACCCAGTACCGAATTTCTTCTTCAAATCCTTTACCATCTCTGCTATGTCCTGGTATCTTTGATACAAAACCAACTACACAAGATTGGAAAACTGTTTAGCATGTTTTGAATCTATTCTCGTTTTGTAATTTTTACTATACGGTGCCTCATATTATTATGGAAGTTATTATTATTGATTGTTCTTCTGGATAATTATAAAGTCCTTTGTAGGTATGGAGATAAAATGGGATTTGATCCATATTTATGAAAATATTTATTAATTTTCTGATATTGATTAGATTCATAATATTTATGTTTTTTAATTTTTTAATTTTATGTAACATTGTTTTTTTTTCGTACCTGATCCTAAAAAGTATCAAAATCCATTTCGACTGTACATGAAAAGTTCAAATTAACCTTGTTATTATTCTGTTTAATTTTACGTGGGTAATTGGAAAGTAATATGCTAGCCAACTAATTTCCAATTACAAAGCAAAGAAGAAGTCTCATTTAATTTATAATGTTGTTGTTTGATTTGACTTGCGTTCCTATTATTTTTTTACCAAATCGAAGCAAAGCGATTATAGCCTGAGCCTGATTTAAAACATTCATATTCTCAAAGTGATGGGTAGCATAATTTGCGACATTTTGAGGTATTAACCTTTTGTTTTACTGAAGTTAAATATGTTTTAGTTTAAAAATAATAGATTTACCATTTTATAAAAAAAAAACAGACATAGAATTCAAACTCTGTTCTACGTTAAACAAAATTAATAAGATTAATTTAATCAAATTAGAAAATAAATACAATTTCTTCATGATTGGAATTACTTCAATTTTATGCAGAATGTGGAAACTAGGGATGTAGAAATAGTTGATAAATTATAAATCCAAAATGATATTAGGTCTAGCAGTCGCCAAAAATTATTCGTAAATATTGTTAGATTTACGAAACAAATTTTAACCAAAATATAACAATTCTATATCTATCTCATATCACGCTGTTAGAGAAAAAAACCTAAACTAATATACATAACCCCAAAACGATATAAAAGTTTTTAATGGTCGTACAATGGTTCCAAATATTCAACACTGTCAAATATTTGGAGTTCACATCTTACAATTACTTTCTTTACTACATTATTGGAGAGTAAAATAACGGGTCATTAAGTCTCTACAATTCCTTATGCAAATAACAAACTCTGTTTTAAGATAATACAAATATAATCGTAAGTATATTTAGGTAGTAAAATAAGATTGTGAAGTAACAACAGTCCATCCAATAAAATTGTTTTCTAGATATAAGAGCATCCTGTCTGTAAGTACTTGGAAAAATTCCAAATTATGTAGTCGTAGAATCATTTTACAGTCATAACTTACAAAACCAATTCAGGTTTTGTTTTCAACTATTTTTATAACATATTGATGTAGGTTTTTTGTCTACTGCTCAATTTTTATTTGAGTATTACGAAAACGTCTGTTTCAATTATTCAAGTAACTTTTGTTTTGTTTTATTTTAGTTTTCGATATTCAACATCAATCTATTGATTTAAGAATATATTTAGAAATAATATATTAATTTTAATTTAAACAAAATTTGTTGACGAACTGTGCGTTTTATATCTTTATAAAGAGCTATAACATCCATAACGATAAAGATTTCTTTTACAAGTAAAACAAAAGGACCGATTTTTTCAATGTCTTCCTTGGCGGGTAGATTGTTTATTACGACGTTTTCTTTTTAAATTATAAAAATGAAAAGTCAATGAAAGATTTTGCAAAACTTTGGAAAGTGAAACGTTACGTTTAACAGTCTTACCAGTCTAGATTTTTTCAATAAGAAACTGATTTTTTCAATCTGAAAATAAAAGAAATATTTTCTTTATTTATTTTTACCTATTTTAATATTTTGACGGAAACACTGAGTTAAGTGTTAGAGCTACTCTTAACTTAAAATTATTTATTACTAACATTTTCGTTTTCAATTTCTGATAAGATACAATAATTTTTTAATTACACAACCGATACCACATTTTCTACGCTTGTATCCGGGTTTTGTGTGTTTTAAATCGTCCAAACTTAATTATTGACAATGAAGTTGTTATGTAGAATTTGATTTCGGCGTCGTTTACCCTTTTGTTCTACAGAGTTGGAGATATAAAGCCACACATGCTACTGAATTTGTTAAATATCGATACTATATTTATATATTAGGTCACAACCAATATAATAAAAGTGTGACATATCTTTCATTATTGTATTATTGATGACTATAATAGTTTTTTATAATTGTTTACCTATGAAAATCATTGTTTTGGTTTTTTCAAGTAAAGTTGACATTGTATAATGTTTAAATATATTATAGAGCTGAAAAGTTACACATTCCTTACTGTAACTTCAAAGTCTGCAACTATTGCTACATTGTGTGCAAATAATATGGAGTTGAATATAAAGATCCCCAATCTTAAAATACAAACACATGTAACCCATTTCATTTTTATAAGTGAACATGTTAAGAATATGTATAAGTAAAGTTTCCTTCTATAACACAATTATAGATATTTATACGTATAATTGAGAAATTTACTTTATATTTTAATTTGTTGTCCACCTGTTTAGTAAGGTTTTTTTTTTATACCAAAGTTTATAAAATAAAGACTGCATAGTGTAACTTTATTGTTTAAAAAATAATCACTTCAGTTATTAACTCTTCCCTTAAAACCTAATCTCCAAACCAAATTGTATACGTACAAAATGTGCCACGTTGTTTTAATTAAACTCTTCCAAAAATACTAAACGTTCCCATACATCTTCCTAAAAAATACGAATTTAAAATATTTCTGCAAAAAATATGTATTCTAAATTTCATAAAAATCTATAAAGAATCAACTCAAAAGCTGTTATCTAAATTATCACAATTATTTATGACAATACATACGGAAAATATATGAATATTTATATTACGTATAAATACAAATTAACTTACTTCTAAATGGCTTTTTGTGAGTCATGTACAATGCACAGTATCAATAATTTAAATTAGATGAAATAAATGTTTAAATTTCACGCTCCTAGTTTGAAAATTTCATAAAAATTTAATTCGTATAAAATATCCTCAAATATCAAATCAGTACCTAATTTATACAAAATAATACACTAAATATGACGCTAAGCAGTGCCAATTTCAACCCTGGAATCCAGAATGTTATCAAATATGAATGTTGAAAAGGTTTGGTTGAGAAATATAAGCATGCCATCAGTATCTGCCGCAGAACTTCATTCCAGATTTCATTATTTATTTAAAAAAAGGAGCAAGCAGAGGTTATGTCATGTATTAATCCTGTCGCACAGATTTCTTGTAAACCAGCTGTACTCCCCCGTATGCCATCTTAAATTGCTTTTTATTTCTTCTTGGCAACATATTTAATGTGGTGTTAGCTATTGTTTGTTTAACATCTGAACTCCGGATCGTAAAATATGTAAAAAAAAAAAATCAGAAACCAGCCTATGTGAAAGGTGAAAGGTTTAAAAAATAAAACTTCAAATTTTTCAAAAGATTTATGTGAAAGTTTTTTTTTACTCTCTTTTGGTTGTAATACTAATGTCGTAAAATGTTTTTATCTCGATGTCGAACAATACCGCATTTGGTAATACCCTTTTAAACACACTTAAGCAGTTAGAAAATAAAGCATAAAGTAAAGTTAATGTCAGGAATTTGTGGTTCGTTTCTAATTCACAAGTTTTCAATTTTCTAAAAATAAAAATCGTCCTACACTGCCATGTAACTAAAATAAGTAACAAATTGAACGAATAACACCTGATCACGTCATCCACTTGTCACTAACTCGGCTTCAAAGATGAATCATTAATTATCAGGTGTTGTTATAAAAAACCTATTATCGTTAAATATTATGTCTTGCGTTACCATATTTTAAACTACGATCTATAGCGTCCAATTGTTTTATCCAACTCGGTCGTGGACGATATCTTGAGAATCTAAAGAGGTATTAAAAGAAAGGCGATATAGTATCGTTTTTGCAATAAATTTAATGAATAAAACAATTCATGACATTAACCACCATCTTATTAAAAATTGTAAAGTTATTTTTAAAATGGCAGCGAAAAATCAAAGGTGCTAAAGTAAATGGTACTGTCCTCTAACAAAATATCACAAAATTCGAAATTTTAATTTTAATTTGTTATTGTTATTATTGTAATTAGTTATCATCCATACTTAAATTTGAACCTGTAAATACATTTATATATATTTATTTTTATATTATGTAAAAGTTTACTAAATTTTTATTGGGGATGAGTTTAGTTAGTCAGCAAAACAGTTTTGATCTTGGCAATAATTACGCATTATTCGAATGCATCCAATAAGTAGCTATTTTTGCATAAACATCATGGGGGCTGTTGTGAATTGTCAATATTTTAAAACAAATCTGGATAACTTTTACCATTCTAAAACAAATCCATTACAAAATAGGTATCCTGACAAAAGTAAAGTCTACGGCTTCAGTGTTTAAACTGATTATTCAGTAGTTTTCACTAACTTCCTTTTCAGTAGTGTAGTTGTGAACTAAGAAGTCCAATTTTGAATTTATGATTCAAAAGAGGATTCGTTAAAGTGTGTTTACTTCTTTTTTTAAAAAGGCGATTTTTATGATACTTTAAATACTTACTTACATACTTTTTCTACATTTTACCACGTTTTTATTAGTTCGGTTTCCGTCATATCTGTCAGTCTGTCCGGGTGGAATTTTGCAATCGAGTTTAAACTATCTTCCCAATAAGCTAGATACCTGAAATTTATAACATACGTCAGAATTGGACGACAATACAATATTCAGTTGGTTTCTTGTCTCTACATTTGTCTAAACAAAAGTTATTTAAACAAATAAAAATTGACCAATGAGATATAGATTTTTTAACCGCGTTATCGCTTTTGAATGGTAACCGGAATATTGAAGTAGGATGAGTTTTCATGGCTTGTGAGAGTTATTGGATTTATAATAAAATCAAATAAAAAAAAAAATGTGTACATGAAAAAAAATAACGTACATTTTGTTTATTTCTTTAGTTGCATTTTCTAACTTTCTGACAAGACTAATAGAACTATTATAGGTAATAAAAGGTAATATGTTGAATTTCAGACATTTGCAGCTAAACAGGATGTGAAATGTATTGGGAATTTCCTATATATGTCCTTGTCAGAATCTCATCAATATATACAAAACCGATTGAAATTTTTCACCCGGACATAAGACTAAAAAACAGAAAATAATAAATGAAATAAAAAAAAAAAAAATTTAACATACCACGTTTTTAAAACGGACTAAAAAGTATAAAATAATTTTTTATGACCCTTCTACAATTTTGAGGATTGTTAGTGGCTATGGATATATTTGAAATACTTGGAGAGAAAAACGTGGGGCGCAGATAACTATGATAGTTAAGGAGGAGTAAATATATAAAATTACTGTGAATCTCATTTCCGATTTACTGAAATTAGCTGTGAATTCATCCGGATTGTCTACTTGTATTATTTACTGGCTGCGCCCCACGGTTTTCTCTCCAAGTATTCCAAATATATCCATAGCCACTAACAATCCTCCCTCAAAATTGTAAAAAGGTCATGAAAAATTATTTTATACTTTTTAGTCCGTTTTAATAAAAATGTTTATTCGATTTATTATTTTTTTAGTATTTTTAACATTATCAAATTAACATTTTGTATACGTCTTTATAACAGTAATAAATAGGAGTTATACATGTCTCATCATCTATCATTTTCTTTTAAATACGATTAAATGGAAAGCGATTTCAAACATATTTATCAGATTTGACACTACGGTGTCTCTTGGAATTTAATTCAACATTGCTTCAAGTAGTGGTATATTAATAAATAACATTTTGTAATAATGATTTATATATGTTCTATTTTAGCACTGAGTTAGACTTGTATGAAATTGATCTTAAAATTTGACTACCTAAAACTATAAAAGTTTTAAACAAAATGCATCTATTGTGGAAAATACGAGGTGTGTTTTTCAAATAACGAGACTGATGCAACAGCTTGCCTTTATTTATATGCGTATTCCCTTCAATAAAGTCCCAATTTCTACTTACACACCGAGTGTAATGTAATTTTTCCACTGGTGTAATGTTTAAAGTAGATCTGTTTCTGTCACCACTGTCTTTGTTTTAACTAAATTAATTGACACTCAAGATGTGTTTCTTTAAGTACAGAAGTTACTTTAAGAAAAATAAAAAGTCACATGGTAAATATGGAGGATGGTTCTAGTGTAGTAATGTGTTAGTGAGTTAGTCCACCAAACGTTACTTGGCAGAAAGTGCTATAGAGCAGAGTGAATTTTCCTAATGGAGAATGAAACTAGTTTCGTACAGTTCTGACATGTTTTTTTCTTTAAATCTTGTTGAAAACGTTCAAATAATAATGGCTATTGTGTATTCTGAAAAAAACTATTTCAAAAAAATACGCTATTGACATTCAAAAATACAACGAGAAAAACTATGGGTTTTGAATTTAGACTTAATTTGACTTTGTTCTCTTTTTTGGTGATGACCGTGTTTTCCAGTGAACTAACTGTCGTTGGGTTTCAGAATCATGTGCAGATTTTTTCACATGTAGTGATTTTATAAACTTTGGTATTGTTATCAAGTTCTTGCAGTATATCAGGAAAAATTTACTTGCTGCATTATTTTGCTCTGACGTGAGACCCTAGTCTTTAGACCCCACGCATATTCCTCGTAGTGACTTTGTCGAAGGTCTCGGCTTCAGCTACTATTTACACTATAAGTTGACGGTATTCCCGAGTAATCTGGCTTATTTGTCTACATTTCCTTTGATTCTTGAATGGAAGGCGTCCAAGGCTTTCACATCTGACATCTTTCAATGTTTGTGCCACCTAACACGTTTACGGGACATGCAATTTTCCTTGTAAGGATTTGAAAACATTTCGTATGTATTTTGTTTAGTTTTACTAAAAATTTTAACATTTTCCTCGTAGATAAACTTTTAAACCTGGTATTATTCAGAACACAATAACAAATACAGCTTCACTAAACGATGGCTCACAATCAACCGAACGGTCATGAGTGTTGTTGTCATGGAGATCCAGACACGTCTAAGGGCTCATTCCTTTTTATAAGGTGTAGATAAATATTCTCGTCACCTAATCCAAATACCTCGTATACATATATAATATATACTATAATTACTCCCATATTCTCCATAGGGTCCTGACGAAACTCATGGAAACCTTAGTATTAGTACCCGTGTAAAATTCAATCTTTGAAAAGGCTTCCCAAGCACACTGTATTTTAATCGAGTAAAAACCCCACTTTCCCATAGAAGGTATTCTGTTATCAGTTCTTTGTTCTATAAGAGCTAATAGATAGACGTCTTGTGTCTTCATCTTCATTATATTCAGGTGAAAAATCACTGGGCAACGTCCAGTTCATATATATTGCCTACTGTAAGTCCCGCTGACTCGTGAGTATTTTATTGCTGTAACTACAACTTTTGCGAACTTAAAGCTTTTTCGAAATACCTTCTGTATGTTGTTGTTTTTTAGAGAATTTTAGTCAGACAAAATTTGTCTATTCCGGTTTATTATTTTTTTCCTAGTTAATTGATAATAATTATTTTATTTTTGATTCTAAATGACAAATTGTTTTCTGGTGATGAAATTTACCAATTTACAAAAAAAGTATCAAAATTGCTTTTTCAGATTTTGAAATAATCGACATTCTAAAACGAAAACTTCTGGAAATTTTAATAATAGACAAATAATTGAAAACTGGTATATTTAGGAAGATATCGACAAATAGTTTTAGTTTGGTTTTGTGTTTTGAGCGTTTATGTAATATTATTGAACCATTTTAAAACAAAATGTTGCCTGTTTAGAAATATATATATTCTGACATAAGAAGTTGGTAAAGATTTTTTCCAAACTGTTTATATAATAATCCAAAACTTTTCAGAAAAACACGATTGCTTCAAAACACCCTGTAACTGACGAGAAAAAAACAATACATTTACAAGTTTATGTGATCTTTTTATTGCAGGACAGCTCCCCCTCCTCCCAACGCTTGCACTTCACTAAGATTTATGTCTAAGTGTGTTACTGTAACACGTCCCTTAAATTTTCCTTTCTTATTTCCAGCTAGGAAGGGTGAATATATTATGGGGTCGCCAAGTTGAGAAAAGAAATTTTTATTTCAATTGTAGCCAAAGGCGTACTACAAGAATATAAGCTATTTGGAAAGCCGGTGTTTTGGGGCTGTTAGGCGGTAAGGGCAATTTGCAAGTTGTGAGTTTAAGCAATATCTCACAAGAGTGAAATTGTTTTACATAAATGTTTTAAACATTCCAGTAATACATGAATAGAGTAGTTACTTGAGGTGATGTTTTTTCTGAGTATTTATTTATGTCAGTATAGATTGTTTATATATATTTATATTTGTGGAGTTATTGACTACTTAAAAATGATAATTATCTTCTAGTATCAAATAATAAAAAATTCTTGTTTGTCTGTGTTAGTTTGCTGATCTTAGATTTGGTATAGTAAATATAAGTACCAACAGCAATAAATGTGTTTATAACTCATACTTAACCTACAGATAAAACCAATAACCTTTCGAAAAATTCTGAAAATGGTGTTATTTTGAAATTTGCCAACGTATACATTTGAGTTTCATAAATATTCAATCAAATAAAATGTCACATGATATACGGGTACTATGACTACAATCATGATGGGTAGTGGAATTATTAGAACTGTGTAAGTCTTTGATATAAACTCCAAGTAGCCTCGTAAATCGACTTCTTTAATATTTCAAACTAGGGTTTTTGCCATTTTTGGTTTTGATACAGTGATTTTCATAATTAGCAAAAAATTATGTTCTTTCAGACAACTAGAAATAAAAAAATAATTATAGTTTCACATCAGATTGCAGGTTGGTTTAGGTTTTTTTTTCTGAGGTAAAAAATTTCTAGCAAGAAACAATTACGTCTTCCTCAGATTAGACCATGAGGGTAAGGGTATAGATTACTTGTATGAGTTGGTGTAAAAGAGCCCCTCTTTGGTTCAGAAACTTTCTTAAGGCGGCCGGAAAGCTATCTGACGAACGTGGCAAAGTTTTAGACTGATAAATGGAAGTCTTCACTAGAAGGAGTCTACAGAGATTAGACAGTTGTAGGTGTTTATCCTGTTCTCCAAAAGCTATACAAATTCTCTCATTGAATAATCGAGACTGGCGGTGAATAAATATGCTAACTGTACACTGATCAATGCGTTACCCATTGAAATGAACAAACAAGGTTGGCAGAGAAAGAAGTCTGTTTAATCTACTTCTACGATACCGAGACAGTAGGACATTTTCTGTACGAGTGTTACGTTTTGATCGACGAAATATCAACGTAATTGGAAGAGTCAGAAATATTTAGTAGTTCTGATCCCAATGTCTTCATGTGTTTCGTAAATTGCTTATAGACCTGAGAGAAATCTTATGAGGGATCTTATAAATTCATCAATAGATACAGTCTTCTCGTAGTGAAGAGGATCTAATACCAAGAACAAAAAAAAAATGTATTTTAATCTTTTTAGATTTTGTTTCAAGCATTATTTGGTTAAATATAAGTAATAATAAACTAATAAATAAAAATATCTAACGTCCTTGACATGTTCTATTTTCAACATTACAATGCAGAAGGTAGTGAGATACTATTTATAAGCCCGTCCAGCTGTTGGTTTATATTGATGACTTGAGTTTAATTGGACGTAGCTTTAATGATGTATACATTTGACAGGAAAATTGGCTTAGAAATATACTGATCACAATGTCAAACTGATCTCTCAGAGTTTAGGTGTCTGGGTTCAACAGTACCCAAGGATAGTTATATAGATGAGGGCGTAGATGAGTACAAGTTTCTAAGACTTGCAAAATTACATGCAAAATCGCGAATCAACGATATGTTTTTCTAACTAATGTGTTTTTTTATGGGGCAGAAACGTGGACACTGACGAAGAATATGGAAATTAAGATGGTTTTTAAAGGAAAATGTTAAAGATAATTTATGACCCGGTAAAAGAATTAAGTTGTTGGGTGATTTGGCATAACAACCAACTGAATCCGCGGCATGGGGAACCTAATGTGGTGAACTTGCGGTGAGCAGGACATATCAACCGGATGGAAGAGAAGGACATTTACAAAAAGCATATGTCTTGAACCCAATTGGAAAAATAGTAAATAAACTACAATCGGTCGACGGTGTAAATTGAGATCCCTACGTGCTGTGTTTTTAACCAAAAACCTTTCAGGTGGCAGACTACTGGAAGTACCCGGGATTCGGAGATCAGTTGTAGAAACACGGATGATTATGAAGAATAAGTCAATAAAATATGAATCTACCTGTAACTGGCGATAATAATATACAGTATGCTTGATGCAACCAAACATTACATTGAGAATTTGTATTATATTTAAATTAAATGGAAGTAATATGTTGCTCTCTTTTTAAACCAATTTAATAATAAACTAATAATAACAGGTGATATTGTACAACAGCTGGTACAGCCAAACAAATTAAACTTATAACTCTAATTCGGTTGTGCAGAATTTCTACACAGATGTTTTTCAATACATAATCAGTACATCGAAACTACACAAAACATAAGACATTTTTCTCTTTCTAACAGCTAATAGTAACATACGAGACTGGTCATGTCTCTACAATAACTCATACACAGTTGAAGAAGCAGACGGTGGACAGGGTTTTGTTAATTGTTGTCATGCGACACGCTCTCGCTTACTGGTGCCAGTTGGTACCTCTGCTTCTGCTTGCATGCAAATTAATAATGCCAACTTAATAATAACGCACGACCCTAGTACCACCCTGCACCGCTTCCCGACTCACACACGTCTTGCATTATAAGCAATAGATAGATATATATATTACGTAGGGTTGCACTATTGTAAACATTATATGTAAGAGTTATGAAAGATGCGATGTTATACATATGTAAAGTATATAATTGAGTACATGTTTCTAGCAATAAGGAAATGTCTGTGATATTATGTTTGTGCTTTGAACTTAGATTACGTTTCGGAAGAAAATGTTTGGTCGGAAATGTTTAAATAGTAGTTAGTTTTGCAAATTCTCACTATCTTTATGCATGGAATGTAATTTTAAGATGGTGTTAACAAAGTCCGTTTTTGGCTACTTTTGATACCAAAAAAGTGATTTTTATTAAATGTATCTTTTACACAACTCTAATGTCTACTATTTCCTAAACCAATGCTCTTTAAGTGGTGCTTTTGGTGTTTTAATTATAACGCCCAAAACATAATTGTCGTTACTCAATATTTTGTAAAAATTAATCCAAAACACAACAATTTTTATAAACATCGACTCTAGGGATTCATATTTGCTTACTCTAAAATAAGCTTTAAATAACCAAAAATTCAAAAACAAATACAAGTTTTCAACATCAACCTTTTAGCTTACTTAAACAGAGCTTGAATTTTTTTTCGAAAAATACTTTTTATAAGTTGTTTCAAATATTTATTTATCGAGGTATTTTTTTTTTCGAGTTGAGTGCATTTATTAACTCACCACTAATTTTAAACTAAAACTTCCGAAAAATTCCTGTAGTATCTATGGAATATAACTGTATTCTTGTCTTAACCCCGAACAAAACTAAAATCAATAAAAATGAAAAGAAACTGGATATCCCAGGCCTAGCAATTTAAAATTGTAATTTTTCTCTATTATTTATTATATTTATTTATTATATATTTATTTTACTCTATATCATTAGTTGTAATTTTATACGTTGTTTATTATTATTCAATCACCTGATGTTTTATAAGAATCATTTTTTTATTTACATTGTAAAGATTTACGCAAATGACGTGCTTATTCTTCTATCAACGCTTCAGAAAACAAAAACTCTAAAATGAAGTGATTTAATTAAATTTTATTGAATGACACCAGTATATCTAAATTTATATACGTTAAAACGACAAGTATTACTTTTTGGAATAGAAATACTTTACCGTGAACTAAATGAACTGTCAGGAAGCGTCAATAAATCAGAAGGTGTAGAGGGGCCGTGGTCAAAAGGGCCTAAGGGAAATAGGAAAGAATGTCTCTTAAATGTCCAATTCTGAGAACATTGAAAGCAACGACCGAACATTAAACACGTGCAGGGAGAGAGAGAGAACGGGGGTGGCGACGACGTCGGCGTAAACAAAAGTAATGCTTAACAGAGGTCTTAATGTTGATTTAGCGCTTATTACAACCCTTGGAAACGTCTAAGGGAGCTTTATACATTGACTAAACATATTATTTATTTTTATTAAACTAGGCGAACAACTGTAAGTAGTATTTATTTTTTAACAAAATGTGGGCTGAAAGTGTAGTGATTGTAATAACGTAATAAATATCAATAATTACAATAATTGGTATTGTTTAAAATTGTAATTTGCTTACGTCTACTTTGCTACCAAAGTATTTTCTGTGACCGCGAAAACAAACATGGGTTTTTTGAATTTTGAACTTTTATTTTTAACGTATGTCATTTGTAATCCTTTAAAGGAATTGCTAGAAAAAAGAAAAATTTCTTGAAGACGAAGGAAAGAGGAAACGTATGCATAAGAAATATAGACAAGAAGCACTTGTAGTTTGTAGAATATCCTAAAATGTCACAGATTGTATACATGTTTTCCAAAATTGATAAATTTCTAACTATATTTAATAAGGTACATAATTCAATACATGTACATAACAAGGTTCCAACATAAAGATATATATATTCATATTTATTTATACATCCGTAAATTAACGTATAAATTTCAGTAAATTTAGAACAAATTACTTTTAATTAATAAAGCTTGAAGACAAAACTATTTAGCTGTTACCCTAGTCTGTTGACAAAAAACTATGAATTTTAAACTGCGATCACATTAATGGGATTGTCCCATTAAACATTGTTAAAAGCCCAACTCAACAGCACGTGGATTTTAATGAATCTTTCGTGTTTGAATGTAATTAAATGATCTCAAAAAATAACGGAAATCAAAATGATCTGACAATTTTTTAAAATCACATAACAAAAATTTTGGTTTACAACAAAATTGAGATTTGCACATTTAATATGTAAATTTTGTTGTTTAGATCTACTGTATTCTACATAATCAAGTTTTTGTCTTAGCTTTCGTGCGATAAAAATGCATGTAGTTTCATAAATTATTAAGTCGGTAATTTTCAGTAAATAAGAAGATTATGCTAATGAAATTACTACAATTAATATTTCAATAATTTAATTTTGACGAAATTTAGCGCTTTATGTGAAGGGCGTATATATAAATTTTCTAAGCTTCAAGAATAGTTTTTATATCTTACAATTATATCAGCAGGCCCACCAAAGTATAGGCTAAGGCGGATTCGCTTAGTTATCTTGAGTGAACGTTTTATCTATTCATAACTAGGCTTTTAAATTAAAATTTTTGATACGAGTGTTGCTTTCAGTTATCCTTCAATATGAATAATTACGAATTTTGTTAAAACATAGTATAAGGATTAATTTGTAAGTACAATGATGACACTCCTCAACAACGTGTTTAAATTGCCAATTGTCTTTGTAAATTAGATCAACAAAAATCAAACCCAAGTTTTATTAAATATCAAATCTTCAAGTTTGTTATTTTCCTATAACTCTTCAAGAGATAATTTAACTCGATTCTATGGCCCATAAAATATTATATTACTAAAAAGAGTTGGAATAGATTTGCTTAAAAGATTTATCAACTTTAGAAAAACACCTGTAACTGAAACTTTCTGCAAACTAAATGACGAATGCCAAAGTATTTTCAAAACGATTTAAAGTTAAATTGAAGTTATATTTCATTGACTTTACCCTGTACATCTGTGTTGGATGATTTATTGGAATATTCATGTGGTTTTGTCGAGCTAAGGAGATAAATGACACCAGGAATACATCAAAACTTTACGCGGTGACTGCACTGTGAAACCTCAGTCCAGGTTACATGTTGTGGGTGCGATATAATCTAATTTAAAGTATTTGTTACACGAGCCTGTTTGGAGAAATAAATAGCACTTGTAATCTTATCAAAACTTTACGTAGAGACTGCATTGCCAAAATTGTTTAAAGTCATTTCAATGAAATTCGAATTGGATTGAAGAGAATTCTATGTTTTAAAACTATCTAATTATACGCGCGCGCGTGTGTGTGTTTATGTATGTGTGTTTGAATGTAATTAAATGATCTCAAAAAATAACGGAAATCAAATTAATCTGACAATTTTTGAAAATCACAACAAAAATGTATGTAATAAAAAAATTCGGTTTACAACAAAATTGAGATTTGTACATTTAATATGTAAATTTAAATAATGTATTTATTAATAAATACAAGTACTTTTTCTTTTGTATGTTACATTGGCCTTATTAGCAGTGGTTAATGTTGATTTCTTTTTCTTTTTACTCGTGATCTGGCATATGGTTTGTGTTATGAAAATTTATGGTAATTCGGCTTCTAGTAATGCGATTTAAACTCCATTTTGATTTTTTTACCGCAACACTGAAACCATTTAAAAAAAAAATATTGTAACTTATACATATTGTTTGAGTGCCATGGAGACTTTATTTGAGCAGTCTTTCAACACAATATAGAAACGTATAAGACTGTCCTTATAAAAATGTAAGAATTTTATTTTGTATTATGCGAGTACAATATTAATTTCAAATGCTACTCCATTTTTCAGATCATTTTAAAAGTTCATCAAATAAAAAGAATAATTTTCCACAATAAATACCTTACTTGTTAAGTCAAGAAGGTCCGTATCCAAGTAACAACTGAGGGTCGTCTTGAAGAAGTAACTGTTTTTGTGAAAAATTGTGTTTTTTATTTCGTGATTGAAATTCCTACAAGTGATCCTTTTTAAAGGGGATTTATATGTGGTCAAAATCTGTTAATTTGTTTAGTTTTATAAGGTTTTACATTTAATTTTTGTAGAAGTAATTTATTGGATTCGTAACACCTAAAAAAAAATAATAATAATAATAACACTACACTGATAACGTGTGTAACTATAAAATCGATTCATTAAATCGGAATAAAAACTACTATAATAAAATTAATACAACATAAATATAATATAGAAATAAATATATATTAGTATTGTTGTCAACAAAATAGACATAATGATTATTTATTATAGCAACAATGTTCTAGTAGATTTCAAATTTGGTTTTCCTCTACTGACTAATGGAAACTTTTGTAGAGATAGCAGATTAAAATTCAACATTTCAAATATGAGAGGACCAAATTTTCTAAAAGTAGACAGAAGAAAAGAATATTTAATGGATATGATTTTATTTTTTTACATCGTGATATGTATATTTTTTGCAATTCAGTATTTTGTTTCACAAAATTCATTTTTATATTTATAATTTGATTAAATTTTATAATAGCAATGATCTCTTTTTGATTCTGATAAATCATCTTAAATCAAAATTTATTTTTATCTCTAACCAATAGTTGTAAAGCTTCTATTTAATTGGGTAACATTATCGCTTTAACGGGAAAATTTTTTTACGTTTACCGAACTCAACCGAGTTGTTTACTAGAGGAATGTGTAATAAATTTTGTTATATTCGGTACAGTAGTTAGTAATAATTTTAAATTTCAGATATGCTGATCCATAGACACCAACATTTTGTTTTGTTTTTTTATGCTGAAATAAAATAAAACCCTAGAAGTAATGGATTCAAAAATATTTTTGACAAATTTCTAATGAAAGAAATTTATTAATTTTCTTTAGTTATAAATAAATAGAAACACATACCCTTACTCTCATGTTGATTACTTAATTGTCTTGGAAGGTAATAAAAAGTATTTCACGGAGTAGAGGGGATATATTGAATCGTTTAACCACCTGTTACAGCTCTCGATCAGTTAAGGGGTGGAGTGAGGGGTATATTTTATGGCATATTGATGTTCATTCGAAACAGATTCAAATAATACCCTTTTATTGATAACTCCCAGTTATCTCTTCTATATCCGAGCAGATGTTCTTTACTGTGAAAATAATAACGGCTGTAAGCTACGTGATCGGCATACATAGTACCAACTTTGTAAAGAAAAATCTCGATGTTTATCATTTGAATTTATATTAATTTTATAAATTATTTTCTTCACTCATTCAACGTCGAAAAAAATCGGTTCTAAAACATTTAAAAAAATAATTAAACACTCGTTAAAATTATTTAAATAATTACTATAAATTGTCAGAATATTTTTATCTCTACATCTCAATAAAGAACAAACATGCTAAATTAAATTTTAATTTTATGTCTCAAGTACTGAGTGTTTAGAAATTTTTCAGTATTTGTTATTGTCAATAACTACCAAACTTTATGTAATATTATACTCAATTAAACGTTTGTTTTATAGTATAAAATGTACCACAGTTGCTGTATATACTAAAGTGAAGTTGGAGATTATAATGGTTTGTTTATTGAGCATTGAATAAAGGGCCAAGTTATATCGAGATATGAGATTTTATAGTCAGTTGTAGGTAAACAGTTGGTAGAGAGTGTAAAATGGAAATAAAGACTAAATTGTTTCTAAAAAAAATACAAACTTGTATTAGATATATGATTACAATCGAGTATGTAGCACATGGAAAGCATTCAATATCATCCATTGAGGAACGTGGCTGCTGCCCAAGGAATATTTTAACAAAGCCCTAAAACATTTTGAAAAAGAGCAAGTGAAAGTAAGCTATCAGGGTTCACTATCCACACAGTCTTACGGAAAGAACTAAACTTTTAACTTTGGAATTCTCAATATAATAGCTAATTGATGACTCATCAATGATGAGGTCTGTTGTAACTAGATCGTATCCGTGAAAACATTGTAACCTGGAAAGAAGAGTGTCTAGACAGTTTCAAATTTGTATGTATAAATCCGTTACGGAACATATAGATCCTTTGTGACGCTTACATCTGTTATTTTTCTGATACAAGGTTTTGTTTTCCAACCCGGATATTTCAATTTGTGGTACTTCTTTACGACCCCAGTGGATTCCATTCTGGTGCACTAATGGCGATGTCGTTATTGGGCCATCTGTGGATATGCCCCAACCATCTTCATTTGCGTTTTTATTTAAATTTTGGTGTTTTCTTATTCGATTCTTTGTTAAATAACAACTTCATTGATACTTCGGTTTGCTAAACGTTACGTCACAACCTATTCAAGAAGACCTGCATTAGCTTCTTGCATTATTCGTAACATTTACGTCACGCATCCTTGGTACTGGACTGATTTAACACTAGTGTTAACCAATCTTAGTGCCAAAAGAGTATACCTTGATTTTTCTAAGTTTCAAATGCAAATTTGTACGATAAGATGAAATAGTTTCTCAAAACGGTGGGTTTGTTAATTGTCAGAATAGTTACTGCGGATAGGACACGTATTACGTTTTTGGAAAATGCAGTAAAGGTCTAAAGTGACAATACAGTGTTCATTCATTTGCAAGTTATAATGAATGAGATGAAATTATATTTAAAAATGCTAGAAAACTTCTTTTAACGTATTATTTTCTGGTTAGTAATTTGCAGAAATCTTGTATATATAAAAGATGGAGGTACCATACTTTGTACTATCGATCAATTGGATTATTTCAAATGATAAATGTTGAGAAAAGTAAACAGTTGTTACACCATACAATAAACTCTATTATTACTGTCCAGATATTGTGTGCAGGACGTTTCTCTGAAGTCTTCTTCGAGCCACCGATAGTATGAAGGAAGGAAGTCCTGGAGTAGAGTATAGGGCAGGTGGTCAGATTTCTATAACGAACATGCCAAGTGACCAGGAACAGCCTCTTTAGGCTACTGAAGACAGGTATACCGAGATTACCGAACAAGAAACAGATGCTTTGCTTCTGCTTTTCTCAAGGACGAGACCCTTCTTTTTACCGACCTGATCTTTTCCCACGTCTATCTTGAAGATTGAGATATAAATACACTAGGTGCTACCGGGAAAACAGACAATCGTCTCCAACCTTAAAAAAAATCTTCTTGATTATTTATTAGAAAGATGCCTTCACAGTAAAGAAACTTATCAAATCCGTTTTAAAGGAATGATTTAACACTTATTGACTTTTTCCTATAAGTTTGGGCAAAATAAAAGGCTTACAAATGAAGAAAATAAAAACTCTCGCAAAATTAAAGGGAATAATTGAGAAGTGTTTGCAAATGTCTCTTTGGACTAAATGCTAAAATAACTTAACCTAACCTTCAACGTTACAAAGACGTTGATAATAAGGGCGTATGGGCTGAAATAGAAAATTTATAAATAAAAGCTAATTAAATAGCATTCATATAACTTACAAATGATTAAATTTTGTATTACTGGTTTTTAAGATTGAGAGAGATTCTCTGATACACAATACATATAGAATAACAGAGGTACTTGATGATATGAAGTCTTTTTTAGCTCTTTACTGGAATACACAACGAGCATGAGTTGAATTCTAGAAAGATAAAAGACATGTCTAATCAGTCATATATATATATATATATATATATATATATATATATATATATATATAAATATACATATATATATATATATATATATATATATATGTGTGTGTGTGTCTCTCTCTGACACTGGATGTTGTAAATGAAGTTTGGTATGGCGTATTCCTTTATGTATAATTCAAATTGTATAGAAGTCACGTGAAGTTGTTTAGACAATGCAAAAACTACCTAAAGTTAAGATGGGAAATCTGGTGCTAAATTGAATGACTAAATTGAACCTTCTTAAAACGATTAAATCAAACAAAATAGACACACACACACACACACACACACACACGCACGCACGCACACATATTTATATATTAAGTATTTCACGCAAACCTTCTAGCAAACATATTTAATTTGATTATACTACCATTGTTCATAACATGTGACATGGGCTAAAAGTTTCCCAATGCAGTCGCTCTAAAGTTTTGACGTAGTCATGGTGTCATTTATCTCCTTAGCTCAACAAAACCACAGCATATTCCAATAAATCTTCCAACACAGGTGTACAACAAAGTCTATAAAATATAACTTCAATTTAACTTTAAATCGTTTTGAAAATACTTTGGCATTCGTCATTTAGTTTGTATTAGGTTTTAGTTACAGGTGTTTTTATAAGGCTGATACATCTTGTAAGCAAATCCAGTAGATCCCTTTTTATTGCGGAAAATCTATATTTCATAACGGAAAGAGATTCAAATAGAAAGAATAGCAATAATAAGAAGAAAAATTATAAAATATTAAACTATTTTCTTGGTTAGATTTTAAGATTTTATTTTATTTACAAAATATCTTAACAAGTTGACATTTTAAACCGTAGTTTGGTGCCATCAACGTGTTTAAATACAGTGTAATGGAAAAGTTATTCATACAAATAGCAGTAAGTGGTAATGAAATACATATTTAACAGAGTAACTCGTTGTGAAGACCTAGTTAGTGGACAAATACAAACACATGTTACAGATATTGTTTTACCAGGACATTGTCGTCATTTATGTATATAAAAACTAATACACGCAACTCCGAAAGAATAACCAAACTCCAGTTACCAAGTAATACACCTAAAACATGAGAAATATGAAAAAACCTGTTGGAAACTTAAACTAAAACTTATAATCATAGAAAGTTACATAGGGTGGTCAAAGCAGAGCATTTTGAAGGTTTTTCGAATGACGAAATTTAAAAAATAATAATAACAAGAGACTATTTTAAGTACTTGTTTTGCCAACTATGACAACCAAAAAACATAGCACAGAAGAAATTATTTGTATTTTGAGTGGAGGGTTGTGTCTTCACTTATTTGATAAACTGTACTCTTACAAAATAAAATTAGTTTCATGAAAATCAACTTGCGTTAAAACACCTGGTATGAGATATTTATCACCTGATATTGTCGTAATTTAAATGGTATTGGGCATTCTACGTTAGTTGTGTGATAAGACTGGTAGACAAACACGGAACAAAAGGGTGTTAAAGTGAAAAGTAAAAATTCGAAACAAATACTTAAGTGATTTTTGGTTTATAGACCTTTCAAAAATATTGACTTGATTTAGTGATAAGGAGATAATTTAACACCAAAAATCCCATTAAAACTTTACACAGCAGTGTAACCTATGACATTGTGAAACCCAAAGCTATGTCATATCTTGCAGGAGGTGATTTAACCTACCTTTAGACGTTCTCGATGAAAATAATTAAGTTTCTTTTGAAAATTATTATTTTAATGTGTATTTTTGTAAATTCGAAACATTCAACAAACGATAAATTAGACATTTTCACTTAATGTCCCATTTTCAGAAACTGCTGTTTTAATAAATGTAGTAAAGAATAAAGCGTCATAGAATATATCTGTTCTGGAACAGGATTTTTATTTATATACTTATGTTATGTCTTCCACGTTATGTAACACAATTTTTTTGTATGATCCTGTATATAGACGACATATTACTGTATTGTATATATTTATTATATATAACCTACTTATTACACGTCAATTCGTTATTTATATGATGTCCACTTGTCAAAGTATATTTGAAGTATCTGTTTAGAATTGTAAAGTCAGTGACTTGTGATATATTGGAAGTGACTAGCCAGAGTCCACCATAGAGATGTTGAAATATAGATGGACTTGTCACTTGCATGGGATCATTTGGTTAAAAACTCGGACGCTATTTTTGATATTTCCTTGACTTAATGAATAATTCATTGATTCCTATGCAAGGGAATTGACCTCTTGTTTCATGTAGGATACTTTTCTTTAAAGTTTTTCGTCTAACATTGTATTGCACCGTCAAAAATAGTTTCTTTATTTTAAAATAATATCAGTGAGGTCGAGATTCCAATTACTAAAGATTTAGGGAATACTATTAAAAGTAAATTCGAAGCAGGTTATATTTTGATATAACTGAATTATAACTTAATATTTTATCAAAGGTGGAAAAATGGTAATTCCCAGCAGCTTAGACATCTTCAAAAAAGTTGTGTAAATCAGATTAGTTTACTTTAAAGTTGAATAACCAAGTTTCACCCTAGGTAGAGAAGAGCATTTAGTAAGATATAAGTCAGCTTACATTGCATTACCTCAGCTAAATATCCTTCTTTGTGTTATGAGCGCTACATGTCAATAACGGCAAAGTAAAAAACTAATTTAAGTTTGAATATCAGTTTTCTTTTCTCTTCGAATTATTCTCATACAAATAGGCCTTTATGAAGCGTTGGTTGTTCCCATATTTCCCCCGAGGCTTTTCTCCCTCCACATGATTTGATTTTCACTTTCGATGTAGTCCCATAATCGCGGTAGTTTTCAATATAAAGTCATCAAATTTGTATTATTCTCTTTTATTTGATGTTAACTTTATATAGACAACAAAATGTGTCTCGCAAATTGAGTTATGTGATGTAGTTTTATTAAAAAGAAAATAAGAACGGTATTTTTTTAAACAAAAGCTTTAATGATAGTTTGTTTGTTATAATTAAATGCGGGATTTTCATAACCACATATAACGATTTCGCTGTTTATATCTTTTAGATTAGATTTAACATTTCAATGACGCATTATATTATCTTTTAAATTCAGACATAAGACTAAATGAATAAAAATCGGAATATTGGGAAGGAACGAATTTGTACGTAAAAAAAAAATTAATCTGTATATTTTTTTTATGTAGTTGAACAATTTTTAATCAGTATTGTTTAAGTTGTTATACTTTAGCCCCCCTCAGCTCAGAAAGTTTATTGTGCTTATCCATGTATCACTCATTAATATCACAGCTGAGAAAACGTTAATAGTTGTTCACTTCACAATAAATTGAAGGTGCGTTATAATATACAAGCGACCCGCGTATCCGTGTTAATTGAAAAAAGTTCATTAATCTTAAGGCGAAATTGATTTATAAAAATGTTCAAATTTGATCATCTGTCATTTCACGTGATCGATTACAATGAGTCTAAAACTCATTTAACTTTTTCAGTAGTTCATACTAATTAAGAAAATATATAACAGTGATAGGTTCAACCGTTTATTAATACATATAGGTTCATATTTATAAATGTATTTATCAATACTCATAATACTTCTCTAAAAACGTTGTTCCGTGTCATTATTTCACCATCAGCTGTAATTGACTGCCCTTCAATTGAATGAACAAAGATTTTCACTCTCGACCATGGGAGAAGACAGGGCGTGGCAAAAATAGTGTGATGCGTGACAAAGATTGACTTTGTGATTTGTTGATGGTCAAGGAAAAAGCCAAAATCAGTGGAAACTGAGTACGTGAGAAACTTTATTGGGATTACTTTTTATATATCGAAATAGTTTCAATATGGAGATTTCTGAAACTTCAGTAACCTATATCTCCGGAACCACTTGACTTATATACTTGAAACTTAGGTTTTAGCAGTTTCTCACTAAGGTCTAGGATTGTGCAAAATTTCAAGTTCCCTAGCCTATACAAATTTTGAGTTGAAAAATCAAACTGACAGACAGCATTTTATAAATATGATAAAAATATTATTGTAATATTTTTAAGGAGACTTATTTCTTGAAAGTACTCTTGTTTTGAACGGTAATTTCCTATTTCACTGACTAATTCTTTTCGTTTGTTAAATTATGTATGTTATCCGAGATATCGAGTATAAAAATAGTAACATGGATTAGTTTTCTTTCTCTAAAAGTTAGATTTGTAAAACGTTACACAGTGTTTCCCTGCATTACCTAAACTTTCTATTACTTTGTTGTTCAGTTTTATATGTATGTACTAACGTCGCTTCCAATATGTTTTTGACGCTGCTTTTTCCATTAAAGAGATGCTGTTGCCGGAGCAGTCCATTCATCTCTATTTACATCAAACTACGCTGACACTCTTTCTCTCTAGTAGAACTTATGTTACTTTTATTTACTGTATTGATTATGTTAAAACTTTTGAAAGAAAGAGCTTTAACAGTGCAAAGTTTTAGAATAGGTCAGGGATCAGTCTGTGGAATCTAGTCTTGTGAAACAATAAACTGTTTTCTCAATAAAAATAAATAATAATAAAAAAAAAACACTAATCACTGTAAAAGGCCGTAATTAAAATTAAAATTGACATTTTTTACGGTTACTTAAACCGAAATGTTTTTTGTACTCTCGGTTGAAGTCGATAAGCTGTTGGAAGACTTATGATAATTAACGATTTTTACGTGGACATTCTATCTATTTTAAGTGTAAGAACTCATGATCTGTTGAAGAAACAGACTATTTACAATAATAACTCAGTTACAATAAATAGAGTATACTATAACTAATTTAAATGCTTATATAATACGTCTATTCACTATAAGTGGTATAACTTAACTATAAGAGGTAATATAACGTCCCTCTACACTCTACTGAGACAGTGACTGATGACAGAAATATATTTTTAAATTTTTAACTAGTAAACACGATCTTCTAAAACATTCTCTGATCTTTTCTAAATACTAATATTTAAACTACAATACATGGCATTGTCTATGCTTTGTAAACTATAAACATGAACAAAGTATAAGCATATTTACTCTATATTTGTTCATATTTAAAATAGCTGTCAGTGTTTTAAAGTGTTGCAATCTAAGTAATTTCTTTACGTGAAGGAATAATTGACAATTACCTCTTCTTGTATTGGAGATCCTTACTTAAAATAAAAAATTTTAAAACGAAAAAACAACAAAAATCCTGTCCCATGCCAAAATTATAAAACATATATAACAAAACTCTATGCAAGAATGGTATTAAATAGATAGTACCATACATAACGATAAATATTTAATATCAATGAAATTAAACAGCATAATACGATTTTTGAATCCGGTCCTGGAGGATCAAATTCCAGCATTCGTGATAAAACTTTTGATTGGTGTTAATGCCCTAAGAGCTAACGCCTTAGGGCCTTTAGCTCTTAACGTTAATCCATGACATCTGGTGTTTCAATTTATTTAAACCAAACCTGGTTTTTTTATCGTATAACAAATAAATCAAATCTCTTAAAAAATCTGTCCATGGAACAAGTTCTATGAAAGGCTAGGCGGTGACATAGCGGAGAGAGATAGTTGATGACGGACAACCTCTCATCCCTTCAACGTGTTGTTTACACTGTCTTTCATGAGGATGATCAAAAGCAACATATAACAAACTTTACAATAATTTTAACACGTTTTCGTTTCTACTTATGGCTTTAAATTAATCCATCCGACTAAACAAGATTCCACTAGACATAAAAACACACAACTCTGTTTTAATTAACTAATGGACGAATATTTATTTAATGACATTTTTATTTTTGTGATTTTTATAATATCTTTTAAACACAAATTTTAATTTGATTTACTTTATGTTTTTTTTTAATTATTTTATTTATTTATTTATTTTTTTTTTCTTTATTTATTTTTTTTTCTTTCCCCTTTTAACAATTGAAACTGAACTTAGTCCATCTATCAATATTTCTATAAAATAAAAGCGTTTGTTGGCTGCACATCCTACGACGCACTCCAATACACAAAATCACTTGTTCTTGTGTTATTCACATTATTAGTCTTGTCTTAGGCCAAATCAAACGGTTTTATCCTGTCCAACCGCCGAACTTGAACTGAATTGTCGAGAACTTGTAGCATCTCGATGTTATGATGCTTATGCAGTCTTCCTTCATGCTTCCTAGCAAATCGCCGAACCTCTTCATAAACTGTAGCAATTTGTAAATCCTTATGGAGATCATCATTGCGTATGTACCGTGGGGCATTAACAATGCCCCTCAGTACTTTATTTTGATATGTTTGAATAATTTTGATGTTGCTTCTTTTTGCAAAGCCCCGAAGTTGCACACCATATGTCCAGATAGGTTTTAGGACTTGTTTATAAAGTAATAGTTTATTGTGCACTGACAGCTCACTTTATATTATGTAACGTATTCTTTAATATATAAATATTGTGATCATAAATATTTATTCACAAACATTTTCTTTATTTCTAATAGAAAATATAATTTCTGCTGTAGCTTCGTCATATCACAGTACACACATATAATCCTGTTAATTTAGTAACAAACATTTATGCCTCAACGTATCGATTTTCATTTATAGTTGCAAATATTTTAAAATCTTAATTTTATCTTATGCCTACAATAGAACTAGTAATATTCAGTATTACAAAATACTTTGAAAAATCGTTACACAATTTTAAGTTCTAACATTATTACGACCTCTCGTATGAAATGAAAATTTATAATTATTTATTACGGACTGCATTTTTCATTGTACTTAAATTGTGTTTTTGTTTCAATAACGAATGTTAATCATGTTAAATGATGCCAAATATAAAACAATCCTACAAAGATATACATTGATAATATTTTTAAATGTAAAAATTTAAAATCAAACTTCGTAGCTTATTGTTGATTTTAATATTAAAGTCTTTGATATGGATAAGTCTGACTTGATGAAATATTGGCATAGCTTGTTATGTAGACAAATGTAGAACCAGCAATCCTATCAAAACTTCACACAACGTCTGTATTGTCAAACACAGAGCCCATGTTAAGTTTTTAAGCGCTGAAAATTTAATTTTGTTTGTAAAATCTTAAAAACATTACGTGAGCCTAACTCAATAAGTAACTCGAATTGTTTGTATGCAATTCGAACTCAGAGAAACGTTGCTTAGAAAGTTTTAACTCATTAAATACAGAGACAGATAAACGGAAGCTTTTGGAAATTAATGGTCTTGTTATTTATCTTACAAAGTTAAGTTACACTTTCATAAATATAGTGTGTATAGATTATTAACAAAAAATATACTTTCAGAAGTAATCGTCATTCTTCCGATAGCATGTGTGGAAGTATATTTGTAGTATGTTTAGAATTTTAAAATATAACAATCAGTGGATTGCGTTTTATTAGATGAAACAAGCGACAGTACAGCATTGAGAGGATAAAATATAGATGGATTTGTCACTTGCATCCATGCAGGATGGAATCATTTGTGCCAAATTTCACTCTCAGACGTTATTTTCGATATTTCCTGGACTTCGAGAATAATTCATTGATTTCAATACCAGGGAATTGATCTTCTTTAACGAATTGATCTTTTTAAAGTCTTTTCATGCGTCTACATCATTAATAACAACGTCAAAGATAGTTTTATTATCTTGAAAATGTTTACCTTACTATAACGTAAGTTCCCACTACTAACACTTCTGAAAACATTTACTAAACCAAAATTTCTCCATCTGTCTTACGTGTCCTGTATCAATTCTTAAACATGTTTTCTTATTTAGACACATTTATACTTTCTTCAAATAAACTTAACTTATATATGGATCTTCCTTTATAGATTATTTATTAATATATAGTAATAATATAATAAATATACTTTTCAGAAGTCAACTCGTTCGTTATTTTGTATGATACCTGAAGTATCTGTTTGGAATTTTAAAGTGACGTGTGATATATTGGATGAGACAAATCAGAGCCCAGGATAGAGATGATACATATGATGGACTTGTCACTTGCATGGGATCATTTAGGCTAAACATTACACTCGGATTTTTCTCTGATATTTCCTCGACTGAAAGAAAAATTCATTAATATGTAGAGGAGTTGACCTCTTTTCTTGACAAAACTGTTTGTTAAATTGTTTTCATCTGATCTTGGTTTTGATAACAACATCTATGACAGTTTGTATTTTAAATTTTAGATGCCACCAGAACATGAGTTGTAAACTACTAACGAGAGTTCGATAGAATATACTAAATATAAAAACGAAGGAGATATATTTTGATGAATTATTATTTTTCTAAAGTAAAATCAATGTGGCTTAAAAAAAAAAAAAAAAAAAAAAAAAAAAAAAAAAAAAAAAAAAAAAAAAAATCATTCTAAACATTGAAAAATGTCTCTATAAAACAGTATGTTTTAAAGTTGAATATCCAAGTTTAGTCATTATGCAGACAAGAGCATTTCCTAAGGTGTAAGTTTTAACATTGTATTACCTCAGTTAAATATCCTTCTTTGTGTTGTGAGCGCTGCATGTCAATAACGGCAAAGTAAAAAAAAACTAATTTAAGTTTGGAAAACAGTTTTCTTTTCTCTTTGTGTTGACGATTCTTATTCTCATACAAATAATCTTTATGAAGCCGTTGTTGTTCCCATATTTCCCTCGAGGCTTCCCCCTTCATGATTTAATTTTCACTCTCAATATACTCCCATAATCACAAGAGGTTTTCAATTTAAAGTCGTTTAAAACTTGTATTATTCTCTTTTATTTGATGTTAACATTATTTATACAAAATAATGTGTCTAGTAACCTGGTAACTTGAGTTGTGTGAAGAGTTTTATTAAAAAGAATATAAGCAAAGTATTTTGTTTAACAAAAGCTTGATAATCTTGCTTTTTTAACTTTTGGAATAGATATAAAATTTCAGTGAAACATGATAACTCACGACCCCTTTAACAGCCAGTTCTTTGCTGTCCTTTGTGTAGTGCAGTATTGTGTCTGGTGGTATTTTTCTGATCACATTCGTGCTTAGTGTTAGTTTTGAATACTCAGGTCTAGCTTTAGGACTGAGTTTTGTTTTGCCTTAGGAAAAGATTTAGTTTTAACTATTGTGGTAGGCTATGTTAATGTTTTTCTTTTTTATATTCTAGATTGATTACTTGATAACGGCAGTTGATTTATACTCTCGAAACGTCGTGTGTTAGTTTTATATACATAAATGATTGCAAATATCCAATTAAAATATATTAATAGTAAAACCCTCTCCTTTATTTTAATATTTCTTGACCAATACTTTCTAATATCGTTGACTAATTCTTTTTGTTTGTTCTATTTTAGTTTTATGCGATAGTAAGTTTACATAATGTTTGAGTGCAGTTGGTAAACTAGACCAGTCTGAGATATTGAATAAAAATAGCTGATAGTTTAGATTAGTAGCTGTGTGAAATGTTACACAATATTTCCATACGTTACGATCTACTTAAAGGCAATGTTATTGTGTTGTCTATGTATGGTATGATCACATATACTTTATAAAATAAAACTTGAACACAAATCCTGACGAATAGTACGTTTATTTTTTAAAATGTGCTTCAACGACAAAATCGCTACATTCAGTGATGCAATAGCTACAATAGCTCTTGCATCACTGAAAATGGCGACTTGGTCGTTGAAACTCGTTTGAATAAAAACACACTATTTGTGAGAACTTGTTTAAGTTTTATTTCTTTTAAGTATACAATCTTACAAGTTAGGATCAATATTTATTTATACTTATATATTTTGTGTTTATATGTATTTGCTTTCGTTAGCTTTGCCACAAATATTATTTGACTTGTTTTTAATAAATGCCATCTTCAGAAACATGTATCTATACTAATCCATTTTCCAAATTTCGTCTTTATGTAGCGCCGAGTGTTTCTCTCCCTCTATTGTATTTTTTTTTTTTTTTTTTACATATTTATCCCTACAATTTATAAAGATCAAAGAGTAGTAAAAATTGTATTGTCAAAACAGCAAACAGAAGCAACGAATATGTGTGAATCTATAAGTGTTTATAACCATCATATTCTTATATTTAATGAACACAAACTCTAATGAAACTAAAATTATCCATTAAAAAGATAATCCAAACCATAGATTTTATCATGAATTAGAATTAGAAATATAAAAATCTACCATCTAATAGTTACCTCCTTTAGTTAAATTAGTTAACCCTTCCATACGGAGAGTGGTAATTGTTTTCATGTCGAGCGAAATCCTGTTTAGTTGGATGGAATAAGTTAAAATTGAAAAGCTCACTTTATTCTGCTTTTCATCACTGCCGTCAAAGGCAGTGTAAACATCAAACTGAAGGGATGCAAGGCTGTCCGTCGTCATTTACATCCCCCCTTCACGTCACCCCCTAAAGATTTTGTTACTACGGACAGATATTTTACAAGAGATTTGATTTGTTCGTTGCACGATATACAACCAAAGACTAAAATAAAGCAACAGACGTCCGGGACTAACATTGTGAAGTTAATGGCCCGGGGGGGGGGACTAATTAGATCTTGTAATTTACCTTTTCAAAACGTATTAAAAGCTTTAACACGGATTATGGAATTTGGACCTCCCGGATTTCATTTTATAGTGGTATAATGCAACTTATTTCATTACTATTAAATATTTAGCAATGATATACATACATATATATATATATATATATATATATATATATATATATATATATATATATATTTAGGTATACAATGAATTACACCTTTTAATCGAGGTGTTTTATCATGGAATTTTGAGTAATTTTTGTTTTCCATTTATGGAACTAATATAAGAATACAGTAGTTGATTAAAAATATATGTAGTGTTTTTAAACATTACTGAGTTCAAATTTGACTTCTGCTAATTACAAAGCTGGTTATAATGTCCCTTTACAATAGTAGATTAATTATTTATATTTAATATAATATCATTTTCACACATATTACGTAGTATAGAGTGATTGGATAAAAAATCCACGTTGAGTTTCTTAATGTGGAGTATCTTTTCTAAATTCCTTGAGCCTAAAGAGATGTTATAAATAATATTTTAATAGTATCTGTCAGTCTTCTGTACCGGGATTTACAGCACAAACGTGTTTTGACTAAATTTTTACATCGCGTGCTATGCCATTATTCTAAGGTTTTGTTTGATTTGTATATGTCAAAACTAAAAATCCGATTTCATAAAAAAAAAAATTGATTTGTATATGTCAAAGCTAAAAATGTGATTTCATAAAAAAAAAGTCTAACTAGTTTTTATAAACTAAAAAAATATAATTTTAGCACGTATTTAAAACCAGAATCAAAACGAACCAGGGGAGGTAGAAGCTACTTATCTTCCTCCCTTATTGTTTAAGGAAAATGAAAATTTAATTATTTTTAAAGTAATTCTAATTATTTTAAATATAATTTTATGGTTGTACCAGAGTTGAATTAAGTTGTACATTTTTTATGAAGTTTCATGAACAAATTTTCTGTAAAACAGATTGTGTAATAAGAAACATTTTAAAATGAGAAGCAGTTTGTAGGTTTTTGGACATATCGATTGAAATAAAAACTTCATATTATGACAAAATGATTTACTCATCAGAAAGAACTTAAAAAATATATTTCAAACTGAAATATTGAACTATTCTTATTGAACATTGTACAATTCATTTTGAGCTACTGATTTTGAACGTGAATTATATAATTAGAATTCAAATTTTTCCACTATCAAAATGTATTTCGCCCACATACATTTTATTCCAATACGTAATTTTCTACAGTTATAGAATATACTACGAACTGAAAAACAATTATTTCTCCATATATAAATATGGTTAGAAATAGTTGGTTCATCAACTTCCAATTTCCGGGCAACAATTAACAATTTATGATAAACATACTTTGGAAATAGTCCAACATCCTGAGTACCTTAAAGTATCACGACACAAAGTTTTAAATTAGACACTCTACTAGAGATATATGTTGATATTAATTCTCAGTGAATTCATAAACTGTTAAAAACTAATAACATAAATATAACTTCCGGTGTTTAAATGTATCTGTCTCTCTCAGTTTATGATTTTAGTTTTATTTTATTTTAATTGGCAATGAAGTATCTTTCTCTCTCTCTCTCTCTCTCTCTCTCTCTCTCTCTCTCTCTCTCTCTCTCTCTCTCTCTCTCTCTCTCTTACACTCTCTCTCTAACAAACTTACAGTCACACATATTTATACTCTGAAAGTACGAAATATGCTCGTGACATATTTAAGTTTAAGTTTAATTCAGCTATTTGACGTAGGTTTTCGTTACGTTTTTATACGTAGACCCTATCAGGGACTCACTTATAGTAACTACAGGTATGTCGATCGTAGTAGCTACTTTTTCATCTTTTAAATCGTTAAAAATAAAAATCTTTTTGTTGTTTTATTTTTTGTCCATTTAAACTTTTTTAAATCCTTTAATTCAACAAATTACGGCATTTCTTCATCCTAATTTCGAGTGAGGTCCCTCATTTTCATCTTCCTTATTAGGTCTCTCTTAGACAACTTTTTTTCTCCTTCTGACGCTATTAGAGTATTTGAGGGCTTATATTAGACGTAGTCTTTATGTGATGCTTTTTTCTTCTGTTTTTACACTTATGACCGAGAGATTTTTATTTTTTTAACGAAAAAAAAAATTATATATAGAGAGAGAAGACTTGCTTTTTTACAAAAATACTATGTTTATGTAAATTAGTTTTAATATTATTTAAATTGTCGTGAGTAATTTCCTGTACGATTTACCCAACACTTTCACTGTTTTTCATTTCTCAAAAATATGTAGTAGGTAAAACGTGTGTACAGATATTTTTAAAAATGTGGTATTTTGGCCATAATTCAGGAAGTTTATTTTAAGAAGATATGTATGTAATGTTGGTCAATACGTGTGTAATGTCTCTATCAATTTCTGTATGCAACAACTCAACCAGAAGTGTTGTTGTGTGGTGTGTGTATGGACTAACGTCACGTGCAATATGTTTTTGAAGCTACTATTTCCATTAAAGGGATGCTGTTACAGAAGCAGTCAATTCATCTCCGTTTAAACCAAACAACGTTCCTTCTCTCTCTTTCTCTTTTCAAGTTAAGTAGAACGTATGTTATTTTTATTCCCTCTATTGATTCCCATGTTGAAACTTATGAAAAGGAATAGAGTTATTTAACGGTGCAAAGTCTGAGAATGAGGTCGGGAACTCGGATTAAGGAATGTAAAGTCTTGTGAAAATAATAAATTCTGTTCTATTTAAGAGAAATGTTTATCACTGAAAAGGTCGTAATTGAAATCAAAGTTCATACTAAGTACACACAAATTGTACCATTCTCGTTATTTGGGTCTGTTTTTACAGTTCGTGTAATATGAAAAAAAAATTTTAAAAATAGGAGCGTTATAATTGAAGTAGTGGCTTTTCATTTTAAGATGTAGTGACATTAACGGTCACTATTTTTGGCGAATAGATGAACTTTTTTTTCCGTTCTGGGCTGTGAAAGCCTCCTTCAGAGGCCTCACCGGCGTCGACTTAGCGATCTTTTGCCGCCTAGATGAACGTTGGTTCTGCATTGCATAAACATAATAGGGAAACTGACTTTATAATACATCTACATAAAATAAATGTCTCGTAAATGATAAAACGTATACAGAATGTATACAGAATGTTTTAACTAATATTTTAGTAAATATTAGAACATGTTCACAGCACAATAAAAGATATCAATCTAATAAATAAAGAAAGAAATGAACGGTAGAAGAATGTAATCACCTGATATTAGAAAATTAATAATTGCAATAAGAGGTTAAAGAAAGATAATTTATCTCTAGTTTAGATCAACAATGAATTTAGATATATAAATTAAGACATTTATAATCTTAGACACCATTTTGAATTGTATATAAATATAGAAAAGTGAATTATATAATTTGTTTAATTTATTCATTTCCAACTTCTTAAATATTCATAGTTGTTCAGTTATCAAGAGGCTCCAATTAATACCAATGTGGAACAAAAATCTTTATCAATATCGGTACAAAAACAAAATATTTTAATTTTGGTCAACATTTTAAATTAAAAGTGTACAAATTAAAACTGTTTGTTTTTTATGTTTTTCCTTTGGAAATGTGATAATTTTTTTCTAAATGCAACATAATAAAAATATTAATATTGAAGTATTCAGTTTAAATTAAATTGCACGAATAATAACAGACAATAAATAAATAATTATAAATAGTTTATGGAGTTTGCCAGTTTTTGAGTTTACTATCACGTAATTACATAAATAATAAAGATAGTTTCTGTTAGTTTAAATATGAATTCACTAAAAAATCCCCACTTTGTTTCATGTTGATATAACAGTAATGGATTATATAAATACATTCACCTAAATAGTATAACCACTTTGAACTATCAAAATGTAGAACTGTTTAAACTAGTGTCAGTGTTAAAAAAATAATAATATAGACAAACATTTAATAATTTTGATTAATAGGTGGAGCTAATATATATGTGAAAATCAAATAATTTTTTACTATTACTATACGTTCTTTTTATATAACATCTATCTATATCTATATCTATCTTCTGTCTATCACTATCTATCTATCTATCTATCTATCTATCTATCTATTCTATCTATCCTTCTATCTATCTATCTATCTATCTTCTATCTATATCTATCCTATCTATCTATCTATCTATCTATCTATCTATCTATCTATCTAATCTATCAGCTATCTATCTATCTATCTCTATCTATCTATCTATCTATCTATCTATCTATCTCTCTATCTATCTATCTATCTATCTATCTATCTATCTATCTATCTATCTATCTCTCTTCTACTATATCTATCTATCTATCTCTATCTATCTATCTATCTATCTATCTATCTATCTATCTATCTAATCTATCTATCTATCTATCTATCTATCTATCTATCTATCTATCTATCTATCTATCTATCTATATCTACTATCTATCTATCTCTCTCTCTATCTATCTCTCTATCTATCTATCTATCTATCTATCTATCTATTCTATCTATCTATCTATCTATCTATCTATCTATCTATCTACTACTATCTATCTAATTATCATCTATCTATCTATCTCTCTCCTCTATCTATCTCTCTCTCTATCTCTCTCTCTCTCTCTCTCCTCTCTCTCTCTCTCTCTCTCCTCTCTCTCTCTCTCTCTCTCTCTCCTCTCTCCTCTCTCTCTCTCCTCTCTCTCTCTCTCTCTCTCTCTCTTCTCTCTCTCTCTCTCACTCTCTCTCTCTCTCTCTCTCTCTCTCTCTCTCTCTCTCTCTCTCTCTCTCTCTCTCTCTCTCTCTCTCTCTCTCTCTCTCTCTATCTCTCCCCTCCCTCTCTCTCTCTCTCTCTCCTCTCTCTCGCTCCTCTTTC